>CACKRE030004323.1:91582-104799 GCA_902602495.3 Ectocarpus sp. CCAP 1310/34
GGGGGGGGGGAGAATCAACAACACAGGCGACGACAGGCGGCCGACAGATAGACAGATAGACAGACAGACAGACAGACGACAGGCAGGCAGAGAAGACGGTGCCAAAGAAATGGCTGAGAAAGTCGAACAATCCCCCGACTGTAATACTTGGTAGTCACACGGCAATCTAGGAATTTCGTCCTTTGTGATTGACAGGGCTTTCCGTGGGGCTACCATGTTCTTAGTTGTGAATTCCTTGTTTCGGACTTTGCTCGTGATCATGGTATTCTGTTGCTTTGACTTGAATAGAATGCGTGAGGCAGTGTAGGACTTCTGTTTCAGAACGGGCCTTCAATGAAATCCCCAAATTCAGGTTGATACTCCATTTCCAATATAACCATAGTTCTGCCTCCAACGAGCAACACCAAACATGAAACAACCACGTCCGCGCAGGAAGTAGCAGGTAGAGCGTATGACGGGCCGCACGCTTATCCCTCCTACAGAGGTACGCAACTCGTCAGCTAGTTACGGGTTAGGCCCAGAAAAAAATAGCGTCCGCTCATTGGGAGAGACTGTACAGTCCCGAGCGACGAAGGCTGAATTTGCTTCAGTATCATGAGTGTCCCCAAATGTATTGGGGACATTCTTCCATACTAAAGCGAAGTCAGCAAATATTTCCAATTGATACTGTAGGTTGTTCAGACTTTTACCAACAGGGGAACACGCGGCTTGGATATATGTGTACAGCAAGTCAGAGGCCGAGGAGAGGTACTACACGTACATCCCACAGCGTATGCATACCAACCCAAAGAAGCATGATAGGCCAAGGTGTCTCACGTGCTTCCAAACAGCGAAGCCTTGTGAAGACGGTGCGGCAAACAGGCGTTTGGGTGCTGTGTCCCGAAATTGTCCCCATTGGGGCATTCAGTACTACTGCAAAGAGGCTGCGCTCGATTCCCAAGCGTAGGTTGCGTTAGATACCATATCCCCTGGAATGATTTTCACAGGGCGATCGCTTACCCGACGCAAAACCAGCATGACGGTGTGCCGAAAATGGTCGCGCTGGGACCTTCTCACCAAGGGCTTCCCGCAAACGTACCGCTTGGTTTTGGCATCCTCTTCGTCGTGGAGTGAGCGAGCTGTGAAAAATCGGTCCAGGGGGTGTGGTATCTAACGCAAACACTGGTTGCAACGTTACTTCCACCGTAAAATCTGTATCATACACGTGTCGGTTTGTCTGTGCGACAACACCGAACACAGCCACCACCTTTCGACGTACCGCATCGATGTAGCTGCTGATCTTCGTGGTGGACACCAATATCTGCATGCTCCGGACAACGTCGGCCTTTCCCTCCTCTAGCCCTTCCCCCGTGGCCGTACTGCCCCCTCTCAACCCCACGACGCTGCTGGCCCTCCTGCCCGCCCTAGCCTCCTCGCTGCTGGAGCTCCCTTTCTTTCTGCGCGGCAAGCCCCGACCTCTCCCGTTGCCAGAGCCTACAAGCCATGCAGGCCTGGTACCGACCGCCCTGCTTCCCCTGCCTTCACCGACGCCACCGGTTGCTGGTGCTGGGGTAGCGGTGTTGGAGGTCAAGCATCCGGTTGAGGAGTGCGCAACATGATCCTGTCGGCAACGATGCACGTTTTTTCTTCGCCCACCACCAACGCTTCCTCCGGCGCTCGCCGCTGGTGCTGTCGCGGGCACAGGTAGCACTTCGTTGAGTAGGCCCACGAGAGCTGCGATGCAGACAACGCGGCACACCGATGGAGCCATACCCTTGCCTTGTTTCTGCACCGAGACCTAGTGTGTGTGTCTAAAAGGCCGAGGCGGGGGCCCGCGGTTGAATCTGGCAACCAAACATACCCCTGTGTGATATCCAGTTTTTTTTCTCCCATCCTGTCGTCTGCCCCTCTGGCCCCTATCCTCCACTTCTACCAGCTAGACGACCCAACCGGGGTCACACATGAGGGGGGGGTTGGACCCCCTCCTGCGGTTCTTGCCTGAGATAGTTTTATCGCGAGAAGGGTACAGCAATCCCTTCCCTCGCGACTTTTGAAGTCGATGAAGTTTACTAACAACGAACTTCAAACTTTGCACCGCGTTGCTTTCAACGGAGAAAAAAAGTCAGTCTGTCGGGACTCGAACCCATGACCTGGCCCTTAGCAAGCTGCGAGACTACCCACTAGACCACCGGGGCGACCAGTGTAGATGTGCGGATCATCATGTGCCGCTGTGTGCCGCTACCACCTTGGCACAAAGAGCTACAAAACACAAAGGGGGCAGTTGGGGCAATACCGTACCGACTCTCCATGTGCACGCCGTGGATAATTTCCCCTTCGATGCTTCCAGCACATCAAATTTGCTGTCGTGCATTCGCGCGTGGTCGTCTGTACGCTGCAGATCCTACTAGTAGTGCCGTAGTCTACTGCTGCAGATCCCGACGACAAAAGAAGCAAATTCGGGGTCGATCATGAGATATTGCAAGGTCCGGCCGACCGCGTTCACAGGACGAAATGAGATGCGGCACGCCAGGGAGTCAACACGTCGGCATCGGCAGCCCGTAAGGTGGTCATCAACGGCACACGAAACTTGATCTTCGTTTGTCCCGTCAAAGCAGCGTCATGCGCAAAGGGACTGATATTTACCGGAAAATTTTGTCAGACGTTCCCGACATCTCCAGGCCTAGCAGCAGTAGACGAGCACAGCATCATGTGCCAACCAAAGGTAGAGAGCAGGTGCATGCGTAACGCTACGGGAACAGCACCAGCAGGCCGACAACGCGCCATCTGATGTCGCTCGCAAAAGAACCAGATCGAATCGAGCGACTAGATTACGGAAGCAATCCAACCCCACGACACACCCAAACTGATAACTTGCCAACGTGTCCGCCCGGGCGAACCAAGCAGCCGAAACACCATTCAACACGCGAGCCCATGCCTCGGTTTACCGAAATCTTTCACTTTACGACAACAGCCAAAAACGTTCTCAAACAGCACAGCGGTGTTTCACGTTCTGCAATGGGTGTTACTCTCGACCGGACCAACTAAACCGCATACTCTACGCAACCCCAAGCCCCCATGCCGGTCGCGAGAATTCTCGAAGCGACGTCAACTACCCTACGATCAAATCTGCGCTCAGCTTAATACCCCCCAGTGGTTACTGCTGTGCATCCGTTTCTATGTGATAGACCTATCCCCAACAGGCCTCCCAGCTCGCCTGCTACAACCAAGCCGGCTCACTGCAAAGACTTCAACACACCCCTTTCGGCAAAACATCTCCAACGGGCACTCCTTCTGTGATAGCATGCGTATTTTCTGAAAAAATACAAAAAATCTATTCTGTAGAGACGCTTTAACCTTCGCCTTGCTTTTGCCCGTCTCCCTCGACCGCGTCTTCTTCTGTGGTCACCGTGGCCCACGTCCCGGTTTTTCGCCGCACCACGTCCGTTTCCGTCAACTGAACCCCGTCCTCGCGAATCTCGTAGTCGCTATCCCCCCCCCCCTCGTGGGCACCCGCTGCCGCACCCCCGCCAGCTGCGCCGGCTTGCTCTTTTCTCGTCACCATGCCCTTCTTGCGAAGCTTTTCGGTCAGCTTCTTGGCCGCATTGAACACGCCTTGGGTCTGCAAGGCAGAACAAGTACCGTTTACAACGCGTGCAGTCGTCGGGTACAAGGAGAATACATGAAGGTTTATTGGAGCACACAATTCGAGAGACTGCTGTACTAGCAGCAGATCTCTCGAACGCTAAGAGCAAAACCACGTGATCAAACGACAGATAATTCAAACAAATACAGGCAAGTGGTTGGCGAGGCATCCTCGGGATTCAGGGATTCGGACGGGTTGACGTTGCTTCGACAACTCCCACCAAAGCATACAGTAGTCCCAGACCAGACACGAAATCGTGTCCAACAGATAAAGACGAACCAAACGGTGCCAAAAAACAGGCAAATACGCCATCTCCGGACAAAGTCCAAACAAGCGATGACGTACACGGGCGCGTACCTGCTTTCCACAAGCGGCGCAGCGTGGGTTGGTTTTGTAGTGCTCCTGGGCGCACCGCTCACAGAAGTAGTGACCGCAATTTGTGACTATCGGGTCAATGAACCCCTGCCTGCAGATCAGGCACGCGAAAGGGAGATCGTCGTCGCTCTCCACCTGCAGAAAAAAAAAAGAAAACGGATCCCTGGAATAAAGCATATCAATACGTCTTGGCCAACCGTGCGTATCAGACGTCTGTCTCAACGGTAACGTCAAAGACGTGGGCGTGAAGATCAAGTTCTGCGGTTCCGCTACTCCGCTCACAAGCAAAGCGCTGTGTACTTCGCTCGCCTGCAGGTGCTACTTCCACCGTGGGTGCATCTCGCAACACCAAAACATGGTGTTGGAATTTTGCAACAAGGATAAGCTTAGAGCAAGAAGGGCAGGGCGTCCGGACTTAAAACACATCGACGTTGAAGCACGGATCATGCGGAAACGCGATGCCCGAAGAACATGCGACCGCATGCGGGGTACTGGCGCTCGGACGGAGCATTTGCCAAGCAACCGGACAACGAAATCCAAGTGCAAGAGCTTCCACAAAGAAGAGGGTGTGGAAAGGACGTAAGACAAGGATTCTGAAGAAGAATGATGGATGATTGCTGTGCTGGCACGCGAAAGAACAGGGAGAGGGACACGAGAGCTTGGAGGGGACGCAAATCCACGAGGACTTCAACACAAATGCGGGGTTCTTAGAACTAGGAGACGGAGAGAGGGAGGGAGAGAGAGAGAGAGAGAGAGGAGAGAGAGAGACAGACAGAGGCAGAGAGAGAGACGGACAGAGGCAGAGAGAATTTACGACAGAGGGCCAACAGTAGAAAATAAGCAACAGCAAAAGCCAATAGCAACACCAATTAAACACCCGCAACAACAACAACCACGACAACCTCCAGGCCGCAGCAGCAGCTACAACGGCAACAACATATGTACTACAACGTCACAAAAAAAAGAAACACACACAACGAAAACACCCTATCACTCACCAAGTATTCCTCCTCGTCCTCCTCCTCTGCCCACTCCCCGAGCGCCTCCCTCTCCTTCCTCTTCTTCTCCTTAGCCTCGAACTCCTGCTCCATCGCCCACCCAGACTTATAGTCGGCTCGATCGTGCAAGAACTTACAGCTGTCACCGAACCCGCAGAACCCCGTCTAGGCGTGGCCCAATCATTGGCGCAGGAGAGAGAGAGAAAAAAAAAAGTGCAGCGGAACTCATGAGCAATTCGGTGGGGAACGGACTGTGACCAACGGTCGATGACAGCCGGGATGGCAGGGGGCGGGGGGCAAGTTGCCCGGCAATGAGACACGCGTCCTTCTCGTACCACACACAACAGGGGTGGCCGATTCGCGCGCTACACACGAGATCTAGCAACGAAGGCGACAAATCGCGCCACTTTCCCCCTCCCTACATAACGAGACCAACGAGTTGGTGCTGCATGGAGCGCCACAAGCTATCCTGGGAGAAACAGCGGTACACAAACATTGACGCCATCGCACCACGTCGATCACCATCACGACCACTTGCACCAAACACACCCATCGGGAATTCGCGCAAGCCGCGCACCTCTTTGTAGTCCTTGCAGATGTCAGGCTGGTAGTCGAACCGGCAGGTGGCTCGAAGGAAGGTGGGCGCTCGTATCGGTCCCTGGGTCCCGGTGTGCTTGTTGCCTCCGATCTGAGAACGCGTGTTAACCCCGCGGGGGTCAAAAGCGTTTGCAACGAAACAAATAAATGATGACGAAGACAAAACCACATGCGCAACACATGTGGAGAGTACGGTGAGAGTCTCAGTATTTACGGGTTTTCACAAAAAGCACCGCTGGCAACAGCGTGCAACAGAATAATCGAGATTTCGAAACTCTGGATAGCGCCGGGTGCCTGCTCCCTTCACTACTTGCTCATGGGAGGTGTACGACTAATTTTCTTTGTCGAGATTACCTGAGCCTCGTCTTTCTTGATGTGGTTTTTGTACCCCGCCATTCCATGGTAGAGCCCGTCCTTGTCAGTTGTCGTTCCTTCCCTGGACGCATTCGCGTCCGTTCCGAACAACCAGACATTCGGCGGATGAATGAGGAGACCATGTCAACGATGGTTCGAGAAAATTTGGTGAAACCATAAGGCAGACTAGCGCCGAGGTAGCACAGTGTTTTTCATACTTCGAGACGGCTTAGATGCCAGTTTGGTGGTGGGCCAGCTGTTCGCATGGTGACGAAGCAAACGGTACCAATCACGAGACGAAACCTTGAACGTGTCTTGAGGGTGGACTAGCGCTGTTCCTCTATTTCAGCCACCTACCACGCCTTCATTAGTGTACAGACAGCACATCAGGCAGCCGTACGCTGTAGTCGACAACCATTCATTTCGGAAAAGTGCGGGGCAAGGGGGGAGAGGCTGCTGCTGTGGTCGAATTGTAGTGTGTGGGCGTGTATTTCAGTTTTGAGCACGCAAACGTGCTGCAGGGATTGTAGGAGTACCTCTTCGGATCTGCTGTGTACCCTTTTCTTACTAATAGTGTGTGTGTTCTTCAGATCTCCTGATGGCGCTAGCATTTTTGTGACCACGGACCGAGTCCTTGCAATATTTTGGGATTAGCAACTGACACGAGTTACATGTGAAGGCAACAACAACAAAGGCATGCCTTCTCACGGGGAAAAAAATACCGATGGTAGCCCAGCACCCTGGCGACAGGCCCTCAAAACGCCCAACGGAAACAGCAGCATCATGACAGCACTGGTCAGGACAGCGCACACATCGATACGGAGTCGCCGCCGACAGAACTCACTCGTTTAGGCGGATGTTTTTCTCTAGGATAGCCCTGGTGTCCCTATCGGCCTGCGTGTCGATCTCGGTGTAGTGCGTCGCCCCTCCCGCGTTGCTCACCGGCACCGCCGTCCTGGAGGAGTCGAACAGGCTCCCGGAAGACATGGTCTCCTTCGCCAACGCCTCCCTGGCAAACGACGACAACAAGCAGAGGGTCGGCACACGAGCGAGGTGTAAAAATAGGTTTTCTACCCATGTGGGAACCGGATCAACTTGATATGGCGGATAAACACACAACATTCGATCTAAACCCACCTCCATATTCATCTTCGGGAGCACGCAACCCTCGTGTTGGCATATGCCAGTTAAGAGTACGTTCTGTCCCGGCTTCATCGTTCTTCATGGCTTCTTTCAGAGAAAGTAATTGCCCATAAAAGCGGGTGAGCGCCATTTAAAACACCCCCCTAAATATGAAGGTGATCGGATCTGTGGGGACAATGCTCCGTCCTCTCGAGGACGCGTGGTCAATGGTCTAACCGCGAAGGCATGCAAAATATATGAGTACGCCCCCCCCCGCCCCGCCTCCTAAATATGAAGTACATACGGGGCACCATACTATTGAAAAACGGCGCTTGTTTCTCGGGGGGTGTCCTTAATGAAGCTGAACACACGGACGACTGCTGTCACCACAACTGGTACAGCTCTTCTGGACGGGAATTGACCAACAGTGCAACCGGCGCCTTTCTGTCAAACGCGCGGCCGCCTCGCCCACCTTGCGGCCGCCCGTGCCTCCGCGCCGCCGCTCCCCCCTCCCGTCGAAAAGTTATTGACCCCCTTCTTGCCCTTCTTGTCCGCCTTCACCACGGCAACGTCATCCTCGCTGCTGCTGCCGCTGCCGCCGGCACCCTTGCCCTCACCATTCGTTACCCGCGACCGCTTGTTGCTGCGCATGCCGCCTGTCGTGTGCGGCGGGCGGGCAACAAAAGGCTGTGTTGGACGAGCGGTGTTTCGGTGCAAACTACAATTTTCCTGCTTGCCTGCGGCAGCTGTTGGAGAATGATGTCGCGTGTGGCATTCAAATGTGGATAAGAGAGCAAACCCGGTGAGAAACCGTTGCAGGTCCGAGTGTGCGGACCCATAATTGTGCACACCATGGGCCGCGGATCCCACCCTGGGACGATTAACCAATCAACACCATCTGTCGTTGTGCAACATACATACCGTAGATAACACAAGACAACACACCTACATAAGAAATCATACCCTCCACAGAATACGACAGCCCGCTGATATTTTTGGGCGTTTCTGACAAACCATCGATTTTATCACCAGGGATACACAAGATAACACACCCCGGCGATGAAGTAAGGTGACGTATATATCAACGGGTCCCCTCCTCTTATCACCGGGGTGACAGCATCTGCCCCTGGGCATCACACACAACACAGACCCTCTGTGTGCGGGAAACGCCCCGCATGGAGACCTCCAACAACATGAACGTGCAGAAGAACAGCAGACTGCCGCCGCAACTACCTCCGCTTCTCCACCAACTACTTCGACCGCAGTTGCATAGGCGCAACAGGTCACCTTGTTCTTTCAACCCGAGCAAACTTCTTCTACGGAAGGGGCTACTGCTATGGCTCCTCCTGCTGCTGCTGTTAACCTAACAACCGCAGCAGCTAGAACAGCAGCAGGCGCCAACATGACAGCCACCACCTCGCCTCACCATCAGCCAGTTGCCGACGTGCTCTCAGCAGCACGCACGATTACCGCAGACGAGTCAACAAATACCACACAAGCCTCTCAGCTGGTGTTGGTGGACACCCCGTCATTATCACCCCCCCAAACACACCTGTGGGTGTTCGGACGTGGCATCACACCCCTGTGGGTGTTCGGACGTGCTATCACCCCCCCCGGTTTATCACACTCCCTTAGGGGCCCCTGCGAGCTGCCCTCATCACTCGGGGTAGATGAGATACCACACCCGGTAATAATATTGATAAACCCCAAAATTTCATCACCGGGGTGTGTTATCTTGTGTCATTTACGGTACATCGCTCTGCTGTTGCAGCCTACCTTGCCCGGGCTGTGATTGTCGGTGACGACAAGCGTGCATATGCCCGCGGGTGTTTTGGACGATGTTCTCAACATGGACCGTTGTCCATCCCCCCTCGAGTATTGTTGTAGACGGATTGCGCATACACTGCTAGACTGTAGGGAACGGGAGCAAGTGAAATACATTACTGAACCCCCCAGTCATACGTTGCTGCTGCCGTCGACAGCCGATGTACAACGTGTATATACGTAGAGATCTATGTGTAGTCTGTATGTACAATACGTATAGTAGCATAGGTCCACCGTGTGCCCTGTCCGTCTCCTATTTCTCATTTCTTGTTATTTCGGCCTGGTCGCTTTTTGTACTCGCTCTTTTCCGTTTTCTTTTCTCTTTCCTCCCTGTTTCTTTTTATTCTCTTCTTCTCGCCTTTTCTGTGTCAGACGGCCTTGTCTCTGCTTGCGTTGTGCAGTACGAAGATTGAACCAAGGGGGTGTACCTCTTTCCCTCTGGCCAGTTATGCTGACTCCTAGTCTCAGTTGCTACCTCACATAGCACACGGAGGGAGCGGAGGACTCCAGAATATCTGTCGTTGATTTCTATTGACTTGCGGACCCCTCGGGGCCAGTTGATTTGAGTCTAACTTTTTCGGGTAAGATAGCCTGCGACCACGGGAATCGACCGCGTCATGTGTTGGATCAGTACGGACATATGAAGCTACTGGGTAGGATCGGAACGGTTCTTGATGTGAAGACAACAACAACAACAACAATAGGTGCCCCCCATCCCCCATACTTGAGGGACACACAACGCCATGCCGGCCGACTGAACTACCGTAAGCCTACCGTGAGGTGGCCAAACAGCAAACTTATCCTGCTACCATGGCAAGCCATGGGTGCAGAATAATGGGTGGTTGCTCTCGCTCCGTCTCTTTCTCCACACTGCGGTAGGCAACGCCTACCCCAACTACTTTGTCCCCACCTTTTGAAGCTGGAACTCGCTTTTTGAAGGCTGGCCTCTTGAACGCAGGTTTCTTGAACGATGGCGCTGCCGACTCTTCATTACTTTGTGCAACGACTTGACCGTTTGCCGGAGCCTCGCTTCCAATTTCGTCCTCCATTACAGGCGCTGGGGTGGGTCGCTTTCGTTGCGAGATAAAAGCTGGGTGCTAGCGGAACACACTGCACTCACTGAGCAGTCGTAACACACTGCGAGGGGCCACGTCGTGTGAGGCTCGATAATACAGGGTACCCTACCTGGTTTTGAAAAAAAAATGGTTTTCGTGACGTTTCGGAAGTGCGAGGTCGAAGGACGGGGTAATCACATTCCCGGCCATTGAATCGGCCATTCTCGTTCATGCAACCTTTTGCCTGTTCCCTACGTTGCACTATTTGAACGCGCCCCGCCCGTTCCACCTGTAAACGGTCTCCCATCCCAACTTGCCGCTCAATGGTCGGTGAACTGTAATCCCGTATACGTACGTAACCTTGTGACTCAGTTGCGAGAGAGAAAACATACCTTGTGCAGAGTTTTTTCGGTTTGCACGGAGTACAGCAGCAGTAGTCTACATGCGCGAACGAACCAGCCTTCATGCAGCTCACAATCGAATCCAATCTTTTGCGGTCTATATACCCATCTCCAATAGGACTTGAAGCAAACTGGCATCACGTGCAGTGAGAACGTAAGACTTTCCTCTTCACAAGCCTCCAGCTGTCACAAGACCTTCTACTCGTTCGTGCCCCCCGGCAAGGTGTGTCATGTTGTGCAAGTGCAATTAGGAGGATTCTTAACGAGATTTGTTCTGTTGGAATATGCCGACATGCGCCCTACTTTTCGGAAAATGCCGATTTCTTGTCGGAAAATGCTGAAAATGAAGCGTCGGAATTTTTCGGGCGCCGCTTCATTTTCTGCATTTTCCGAAGAGAAACTCCGAAATGACTCCGAAATGGGAGCACTCGAGTTGCACTGCAGTCGCCAGCACGCTGAGCACCCTCTCGCACTCCAGATCTCGGGGACAGTCCCCAGGTGGCTTGCTTGTGTCGCCTGTAAGCTTGTAGACCATGGATGGTCACGGAAAGCGCTGTGGATCTGCAGATTTCGCGGAGCAAAGGCGGCGAAAGCGTCGCAGCCTGGAGATGAACCCGCTTTCCGTGATGCGGGCGATGGCTGCTGCGGTGGTTGTCGTGGTAGCAAACCCGGCGACCCCGGCAGCTTGCGACAGCATCGTAAGGGGGCATCGCGAACCCTCCGCTTCTACGGCAGCGGCGGGGGCGGCCACGCGCAGCCGGCGAGAGGCGTGGCTCGGGAGAGGGTCGCGGCCGCGGCCGTTGTCATCATCAACGGCGGCAGCAGACTGCTGCAACCCATGACCCAACCCATGACCACAGGCAGCACCACTTTCGCCTGTGTTGTCGTATCTCGCGGGTCGGCGATGGCCCCTCGGCGGCCTGCCGCCGGTAGGTCCGCTGTTCTCGTCGCTCTGCATGTTTGTACGCTGGCGCTGCCGCCTGCCTGAAGGCTGTGGTGTGTAAATGCTGTGCGTTTTCAAACCGAAAAGTCTGAGAAATTAAAAAAATGGACCGCCTGACGTTAAAGAAACGTCAGGCGGTCCGTTCGGATTTCTCCGAAAGCCAGTCGGCATATTCCAACAAACCGAAAAATCGTTAAGAATCCTCCTTAGACTATATTAGACTCTGCCTTGTAGCTTGAGATATCCGCACGTCCCACTTCGTTCTATCAATATGCTAGCTACCTGTTGTTGCTGCTGCCTTCCACGGCGATTACGACATGCCACAACCCAGTCGTCGAAATCATTCAAGAACTCAACACTAACAAAGTTCACGTACGCACGTGATGCCAGGTGCACTTCGAGTTCCGGCCCTCCTTCTCATCACGCATAGACTATAGATCGGATGTCTGTCGCAAACGACGTCATCATGGTGATAGGCTTCTTTCACAATAGGCGGCAGACACTGCCCTCGTCACTTTACCTCAAGAACATCATCGGTAATTTGCGCCAATAAAATTCGTTACAACCGGGTCTGCACAATATTTACTAGGTATGGGGGGGTCATGAGCGGCGTGGTGCGACTCAATACCTTGTAGTAGTCTTATCTGCGATGCTTGATGGTGCACGAATCCCGACACACACCAGCGTGAATCGTTTGTGGTGCAGCTACGCGTGCAGCACAGAGGGACAGCAGGCGTGCGACGGGAGCGACGATGATTGTACGTGCGGCCACCGTTCAAAATATTGCACTTTACATGCGGCTGTTTCTCTCCGTTTTGATGCACATGCATGAAGAAGCAAATTGTGAAGTCTTCCCGCCGTGCAGACGCAAACAATCACAGACACACGTCCGTACATCTGGGCATCTGGAAGAAGCATACATGCGGCATCCCCCTGGCGGCGAGCGTATCACACATGACATCACACCGTCGAGGATCACGACCAGCAGCGTTGACGTGTGATGGTGACACGACAGATGGCAATTATTGCGTCAGGCTCACAACGTGCCCGCCACATTCGTCTCAAGCCTTCCGNATTGCACTTTACATGCGGCTGTTTCTCTCCGTTTTGATGCACATGCATGAAGAAGCAAATTGTGAAGTCTTCCCGCCGTGCAGACGCAAACAATCACAGACACACGTCCGTACATCTGGGCATCTGGAAGAAGCATACATGCGGCATCCCCCTGGCGGCGAGCGTATCACACATGACATCACACCGTCGAGGATCACGACCAGCAGCGTTGACGTGTGATGGTGACACGACAGATGGCAATTATTGCGTCAGGCTCACAACGTGCCCGCCACATTCGTCTCAAGCCTTCCGAGTTCCCCGCCCGAGTGAAAGAAAACAGTCCAGTATGAACCAAAAACAACAAAAAACCGTTGATGGTCATTGTTGTTGTTTTTCTTGTTGTTTCTCACATTAGCTCTACAGTCCACAAAAAATGGGGAGCCCGTGGTCTCAACACCCGGCACATACGACGCCTTGGGGAAACAAAGCAAAAAAAGGGTACAAAGCACTCGGAAAAAGAAAACAAAATCTATCTTAGACTTATTTCTATAGATACAGATGAATTGTTGTGTGATATTAAGAAAAGAACAGGTACCGCACCGACCGTTCGACAAAAGAGCCCTCGGAACCCGATCAAAATGAAACAAAAACAAAAAAAAGGAGGACACTTCCCACAACTGCCTAAAGAAAAATCAAAGGGTAACGTACCAGCACCAGGCACTACGCACCAGGGCATGGGAGTCACGGAGAAAACAGGACAAAGAGGCGGCAGATTCGCAGACAGCCAGATGCAAAAAACCAGAAGAAACAGAAAAAGCGAGATCAAGTTACCCAACACAGCAGAGTAGGCAGGGGGCGGGGGGGGGGGGGGGG
>CACKRE030004333.1:0-13121 GCA_902602495.3 Ectocarpus sp. CCAP 1310/34
GGCGATATATCGGAGAAAATATCGTTATATCGGCTGCTGCGCAGCCGATGTAAAATATATCGTTTTTTCGTACCGATTCACAACTCTATAATATTGCGTCAGGGTCAGCGGTAAAAACGTACCAGGGTATCTCAGAGCCACGTGGTTGACAAAAGCAGTTGCCGGGCCACTGTCGCGGGGCGGAACCAACACGGCCAGCATACACCAATGATGACACAAAAAAAACATTTATTTGTAAAAAAGCCATTCGTACGAAGACCAACAGCTGGCGAACCACCCGGGATCCGGGGGTTGTTTTTCGATTATAGGCATGCTGACCACGATGACAATCCGAACTTGTATCCGCCGCGGACGACATTTTTTTTGCTGCGTTACCGTCGAAGGCTGTGTATAGGCCTCCCTACACTAAAACGGCTGGAAACGCCAGACGTCATTAAAAAAAAACATCCCGCGGCTGGTCAAGAGAATGCCGCCAATAAAAACCCACAGCAGCAGTCATGACCACCGTTAGGCCTCACCTTGAATCTGTTGGCATTTCGCATGCAGCCTTCCTCGGTCAGGGGGAAGTCGAATGCCCCAACCGCAGGCGTCTTGTTGATGGCGTCGATCACCGACCATCAGATCTGGTACGTGGTCGGCACCGACAAGCCAAACATGAGGGCAACATCCCAGTAACTAGCGCCAGCCAGGATCCTCAACGCCACGGCAACGCGGACTTGTACAGCTAGGGCGCCGTTGATTGGCGATCGCAGTGCTGTGGGGTTTCGGAGCGACGCGCNCGGACGACATTTTTTTTGCTGCGTTACCGTCGAAGGCTGTGTATAGGCCTCCCTACACTAAAACGGCTGGAAACGCCAGACGTCATTAAAAAAAAACATCCCGCGGCTGGTCAAGAGAATGCCGCCAATAAAAACCCACAGCAGCAGTCATGACCACCGTTAGGCCTCACCTTGAATCTGTTGGCATTTCGCATGCAGCCTTCCTCGGTCAGGGGGAAGTCGAATGCCCCAACCGCAGGCGTCTTGTTGATGGCGTCGATCCCCGCCCATCAGATCTGGTACGTGGTCGGCACCGACAAGCCAAACATGAGGGCAACATCCCAGTAACTAGCGCCAGCCAGGATCCTCAACGCCACGGCAACGCGGACTTGTACAGCTAGGGCGCCGTTGATTGGCGATCGCAGTGCTGTGGGGTTTCGGAGCGACGCGCAGATAATTTTCGCAGGATGAGCGTGTGTCGGTCTGGAAATATGTACCAGTGTCAAAGGGGGCGTGTTTGCAATCGCCAGCGTCAAAGGACGCATGTCATCGTTAAACTCGCCAGAGTACCGGCCCAATACACCTCCCGACTAGGGTTGTGAGACGGCTCTGTGTTCTTCACGGAACACACAACTAACCTCGCACATGCATAAGAGTCGACACGACTCTTGTATGCTATCATTGCGGGATGCGACAACCTGTGTAGGCTCCCGACGAGGCATGTATAATGTTTAGCGGTGCCGGCGTGTGTTGCACGCTCAATTCATACTGCTGAACTAATTTCAGCGTCACCATAGTACCTTCCTGTCGTTCCCATACAACGACTGCTNAAGAGTCGACACGACTCTTGTATGCTATCATTGCGGGATGCGACAACCTGTGTAGGCTCCCGACGAGGCATGTATAATGTTTAGCGGTGCCGGCGTGTGTTGCACGCTCAATTCATACTGCTGAACTAATTTCAGCGTCACCATAGTACCTTCCTGTCGTTCCCATACAACGACTGCTGCTGTATGCATATGCAGACATTGCTGTACCTACTGCTGTACAGTAGAAAGAAGTACTGCTGCGTGTATGCATACCCTGGCTGCATGTTTCGACGAGGGAGTGGAGTAGCTCGACAAGCTTGTGGAAACTGGCCTTCTCCATGCGGTACGACCGCCGCCAGCCTTGCCGTTTATCGAGGTCCGCCTCGTGTTGGGCCCACGGAAGCCGCTTGGGCTCGTAGATGGGCTCCTGTTCCTGAGGGCAGTGGGCATGATGAGCTTCTCCTGCTGCCACCACGCCCGCCGCCACTACTACGGTCCGCAGAAGACCCAAGACTGTGAGAGATCTCCTGTGTTCCTGGGCTGCACCGACCTCGTCGATAGCTCCTCGACGGCGCTTCTCCCGGCGCTGCGCTGCGGGCCCCTTGGGATGCTGGCGCTTCCGGCGCTCAGCCATGGTAGTGGAGTTGCCTTGGGGAGCGATTTGGGGTGTTGGTGGTGCTGTCTAGGTGTGGTGTGAAGACAGCACGCGTGACCGGTGTCTGCTTTTGTCGCCGAAAAAAGCGGTAATTTTCTCACCGAACAGTAAAAGGAGCAAGCCCAGAAAAATACGCTTCGCTATTTTTACGGAAACGTAGAGGAACGCCTCCATATATTTCAAGAACGTACGGTTTCGTAACCGAATACGTATTTTTTCGGCCTGATAATGACACTCCTTATTGACTGAAAAAAAAACTTTTTTAGGCCACATTCGGCGATTCAGTATGTTTATTCGGTGAGTCCTGTTTCATTTTCGGCGATTTTCGGCGATTTTCTTGGGCTGCCACCTTTGGCACCACCTCCCGCCGAAACTTCAAAATCGATGCCGCCGGAGGTACGAAACGGTCTTATGGCTTGGTTCCAAGACGCGACAAACGCATCAAAGAGAATGGCGTGCGAGAACAGTGAGAAGCGGTCTGCCGACAATTGTGCGTGGTTCCAAGACGACCAACGCATCCAAGAGAAAAGCGCGCGAGAACAGTGAGAAGCGGTCTGCCGACAAAGGTGCACATTTTTCGGCAGACCGCTTCTCACTGTTCTCGCGCGCTTTTCTCTTGGATGCGTTGGTCGTCTTGGAACCACGCACAATTGTCGGCAGACCGCTTCTCACTGTTCTCGCGCGCCATTCTCTTTGATGCGTTTGTCGCGTCTTGGAACCAAGCCATCAGACCGTTTCGTACCTCCGGCGGCATCGATTTTGAAGTTTCGGCGGAAGGGGTGCCACCAACGCTGTGTTGGCGTGCACAGGCACTGCTACCGGGAGAAGCTGAACCAGCAGAATAGAGACCCGCGGCGAAGCTGTTGCACCGGAAGCAGGTGGTGCAGCTCTGCCGCTGCCGTCGCTGCCGCTGTCGCCGCTGGTGGCAGCCGCGGCACTTGTCTTTTGGCGGACAAATTGCACCTCAATTGTCCGAATCCCCTTCGCTTTCACTGCTATTATCCCACCTTTACCGCTAAGAGGCGACGACATTGCGCCGCCGTTCAGCCGTGTGTGAAGCTGTGCAGCTGGTATAGAGCTACGAAATGTAGCGTTCAGAAGGAAAGCGTTGTTTGTGGAAGGCGTTTGTTGAATTCGAAAGAAAGCAGGGGACGGGTGCTGAGCGTCCCCTGCGTGCAATGTCTTCAGTCTTCTTGTGCACCCGCGTCTCGGGGAAGAGAACGCTAGTGCAGTCAAACAACTAGTTGAGGAAGCAAGAGGAAGGAGCGTGGAAGTTAGGGCCTTGATCGATTTTGCCCATGGATCCATCAGTGCAAAATGCGGTCCAGGCAAAGATAGCAGCAGACGCAGCCGCGGCCGAAGCCGCACCCGCGTATGACGGCGCCGCACCCAACGCCGCTGCACCCAACGCCGCCGCCGCAGACGCTGCCGCCGCTGTAAACGCTGCCGCAGCCGCTGTCGCAGCCGCCGACGCAGCCGCAGCTGCAGCCGCTCCCCCGGCAGCCGTGCACAACGGCGGCGACGCCCCCCCGGCAAACAACGGACCAGAGGAGGGTGCCGGCGCGAACCCACTCGGCGGTATCCAGGCCATGCTCACCCAGTTCATGAACGCTCACCAAGCTCAAATGGCGGCCTTACACCAACAGGTGGCGCAGCAGGGACAGATCCTGCAGCAGCAGCAGCAGCAGCAGCAGCAGCAGCAGCTGCAGCAGCAGCCACAACAGCAGCAGCAGCCACAGCAGCAGCAGCAACAACCCGCCGGCGGCTTTCTTCCTCCCGTCAACGCACCGGTGGTGGCCGCTAGCGCCGCGCCGCCCGCCCCGGCGACCGCGGGGTCGAAGATGACGGAGAAGATGAGGGCTGAGGACTGGAAAGCGACGGGCCCCCTGTGGCTCCTCGCGCGGGGCGGATTCGACACTCGCGCCCCGGTCGACGTGCCCTTCGTTAAAATGGTCGCCGGCGAATACTCACACATCACAGAGCAGGGAGGGAAACAGATGTGTAGCCTGACGGACATAAAAATCGAGCACTGTTTCCCGCCCAAGTCCGCCAACGCCGCCCTCGCTGCCATGCCCGTAACGGTCCACTTCGACACCTTCATCACCGTGCTGTTCAAAACGATCGAGTACGGCATGGACACGGCCGAGGAGAATGCCAAGCTTCGCGTCGCGGCCTGGAGGGCGGAGTTCGCATCGATTACAAGGAAGCTGGCTACGTACCTCACCCTCCACTACACAGGCCTGCAGCCCCATGAAAACCGGGTCCGCAACGTCCTCCTGGATGCCATCAACCGCGGCTTGGAAGACGGTTTCCGCATTTTACACAAGATGGCATACGACCTACGCTGGACGCACCAGGACGGCCCCCCCACCGCGGACGCCACGGATGCCGTCCCATTTCCGCGATTCAAGCTCCTGAAGACCTTGCTCGAGGAAGATCACACCCAGAGTCTCGCGGAAAAGGCAGCCCAATGGCCTCTCCCCACCGTGGCCGCCGCCCTCGCCCCCGCCACGAGTGCAAAGCGGAAGAGCGGAACGGCCGGGGCCAAGACAGCGACAACCAAGCGGCAGCGGACCACGACCACGACCCCGACGTGCCCCCCCGGTTTTTGCAAGGGATGGTGGTTCAGCCGCCAGTGCCGTATCCCAGACTGCCAACTCCACCACGTACACGCCGGTCCCGCCTCCGCCACCTCCGCCGCTTCCCCACCCCCGCAGGTCCCGCCACCCCCGCAGGCCCCGCCGCAGCAGGCGGCGGCGCCGCAGCCGCTACCATCGCAGCAGCAGCAGCAGCAGCAGCTCCGCCAGCCCAGCGTGGGCAACTTCAGCATGACGGTCCACGGCGGCAGGGGCGGTGGAGGAGGGAACCAGGGGCGCGGCGCCGGAGGGAGGGGCGGCGGGGGGAGGGGAGGTTTCTGACAGGTTGGGCTCTGCCATACGGCAGGGCCGACAGTAGGTGCGGGAGGGGAGTCAGGACACGCTGGTACCTGGTTCGCCGACGTCGCCAGGTCCGTGGGGCCTCGGGACGCGCCCACGCCGGGGTCGGTTTCGCCGGCCCTGTTTCACGGTGAGCAACTCAAGTTGAGCAATAGCGGTCGCGCAGCAAGGTATAGGTGGACCAACCACACGAACCCGTCTGGTAGCTCCACAAACCTCGACGTAGCCGAATCTCGCCCACCTGTACGATCGGATAGTAGGTTGTCCCCACACTCCAGGGCCAGAACCCTCGAAATGTCGGCACAACCACCGTTTCCTACACGAATTGACGAGATGCCGCCACGAACACGCGAAGCAGACCAACGAGTATCACCTCTTACCACAAAGATAGACACGTCATGTCACCTGTCTCCCACACAAGCCGCAGACGTAGCTGTGTCGGACACAGGGAGACTTTCGTCTCTCCCACAACGCGTAGAAGTCGGCGTTTCGGACACGGGGCTCGCCTCGCCTCTCACACGCCCCCCGGGGTATTCCGTGTCAGACGCGCGGCAGCCAACGTCTCCAACGCCGCTCGCAGCCTTGAAGGAGTCAGCGGCGACCCATCGCCCGTCGCGCACACAGCCCCACGAGGCACGTGTACCAGACGACGCACGATCGACGCTTCTCACTTCGGTCACCGCGCCTGGCGCGTCAGACACGACCTGTCCTCGAAGTCCCACCCTGCCAGAAATGGTCCAAGGGTCGGCACTACGACGACAACCGTCTCTCACGCACCACGCAAACTTTACCCCCACGCAGCAGCTCCAGCGCAATATACAACCTCCTGTAGGACTGCGCTCGACCTACACCACGGAACAACGAGTCTTGCGTCATCGTAGCCCTCCCCACGTCGGGTCATCATCGATTCCCAATGGCCAAGGGCGCAGTGAAACACAGCGAAAACACGTGGCGAGGTGGCACGAGGACAGAGCAACACTCGGAAAAACAAACCTTGAACAACCAGAGAGAGAACAAATTCTGTATCAACTAGCAGAGGTTTGCACACAAATGATGCGAGACAACCGTGGTTCGGTAGGGAAGGTAGCACGGTCGCTCGGCGGAACCCTGGTCACACCACCGGTAGACCCGAACCACGTCAGACAATATTTTGGGGACCTAAAAGGTTTTCCACAGATCGAAGAACTGATGACAATCGTTACTGGAGGGGTACCAGTGAGTGCCCCCCCGTCTAAAGCGGACCTTGCAAGCGCACTGAACTACGGAAACCACCGGTCGGCTGACGAGCACCTACCACTCATTTGGAAGAAACTCGCAGAGGATGTACGAAGAGAGAGATGTCTCGTTATTCAAAAATCGGCGGCGTATGAAATCCCAAACCTCCGCGTGTCGCCGCTGGGAGCGGTCGTTACCCACAAGGTTAGGATAATCAACGACTTGTCTTTCGACGCTGACAACAAAGGAGTAAAAGGAGGTCTCAACGCTGACACAGACGTCGACAGTGTACCCCCTAGCCTCTGCGCCGAAGCTCTGCCAAAATTCCTGTCGGAGCTAGTTAGCCTTCGAGCCAAAAACCCGAAGCTCCGCATCCTCATGTCAACGACGGACGTCAACGACGCCTATCGCAACGTTCGAGTAGAACCTGAGCAAGCGCACAACTTCAGCTACGTAGTCGACGACCTCGTCGTCATCGATTTCCGCCTGACTTTCGGTTGGACCGGCTCGCCGGGACATTTCGGAGTTATGGCGTCCGCGGCTGAACACTCGCACTGTAATACCAATCTCGACAGCGTGCAGTTGCTGCCCGAAGGAGTAAACATGATGAAGCATGTAAAAATCGTTGAACCGTGGGAGGAAGGCGACCCTACGCCCGTGCCGGACGACGCCACAGTTCACGCCACAAAAGGAGGCGATCGGTCGAGCAATTTTATGTCAGTCGTTTACGTAGATGATCACGGCCTCCTGAGAACCCAGCAATCGCCCGACGACTTGTCAGCGCTGACCGTGTCCGCGTCTTTAGCATCAGACTACGTTCGCTTGTTCGGCCCGGGAGAACCGGGGGAGACTCCTATACTCGCGCCGAAGAAGAGTTCGAATTGGGACACGCAGCTTGAATACTTAGGTTTCGTCATCGACTCGCACAAGCTAAAAATCTCTTTGACGACAAAGAAAGCAGAGGCGTTAAAAACAGCCTTAGAAATCGACTGGCCGCGCCACAAGCGTGAAGCGACAGCGCAAGAAGTGTTTAGCATAGCCGGGAAGCTGTGGAACCTCACGTACGTGGTTCGGGCCGGAAAGTACTTCGTCTGGAGGTTGTTGAGACTCACAGGACTCCACAGGAAACACACGAGAAACTGTAGCCACGTTGTAGAACTAGGGAGAGAGTTCCACGACGACCTAGATTTTTTCAGGTGGGCAATCGAACACGAATTGCTCACAGCTGGAGAGTCGCTGAACGCCCCGTGCTACGGTGTCGTAAAACGCCAGCCAAAACGACTTTATCTATCAGACGCTAGTTTCGACGCCATTGGCGGCTTCTGTCCAGAAAAAAGGGTGTTTTGGCGATACGACTTGCCCTTGGACTTCGCAACCGAATTGAAACAAAAGGCCGCGCGTCGGGAGACCTGTAGCGTCACGATCAATCTACTCGAACTCGTGGGCATGGTAATGACCGCCTGGGTAATGCACAGCCTCGTAGGGGATCGCCCAAAAAACAACAACGACCCTGTCTTGATGCGAGGTGACAACATGGCGGCCGTCACATGGTCAAACCGGTGCGGCGGGGCCAGAGACAAACGCGCGTGTTTGATGATGAGAATGCTAGGACGACTCGAGATTTCGGGAGAATGGAGTTACGAGGCAAAACACATCCCGGGCGTAAAAAACACGCTCGCGGACGGGATTTCTCGATGGCCAAGGTCGGAACTAGCCGATAGGGTCCAAAGATTCACCAACACAAACGATTGGCGCGAAATACCACTCGGTTCACGCGGAGAAAAAGTGTGTTCCTTCGTGCTGCAGAAAAAGAACCTACAACCCCGTCACGATCGAACGTTATGGAATCTCATGATGACACCTCACTAAAATTCATCGACAAAACACCCCCGTGACCTCCAACGTTATCCTCGAACCCTCCGCTTACGGACGCTTCAGGAACAGGGCGGGAAGGAGAGGGGATGAGCACGGAAGTCGCGCGGTTGGTGGATACTTTAGTGAGCGCGTCGATCGGGGGAAGCACGCATAAGGTGTACGCCGCGAAGTGGAAGACATGGTTGGATTTTATGAAACACAAGGGTAAAGAACCGTGGTTGAACTCGATGGACGAGTCCGAGATCGTCGCGCTCCTCCTCGAATTTATGACGTGTCGCTTGTTTTCGTTCAACAACCAGCAGTCCACAGTTCGGGGATACCTCGCAGCGATCAAGTTTTACCATAAGCTATGTACGGGGTGGGAGCCTCCCACGTCGCACTGTATGATTACGGCGGCAGGGAAAGGGATTGATCGCATTCGAGGGATGACGGGCAAGCAAGCGCAAGTGAGGCTGCCCCTCACGTGGTCGATGTTGTCCCAAGGCTACCATACCGTCGCGAGCGCTCCGGATGGAGGAAAAGTTTTCTGGTTAGGACTGACGCTGTCGTATTTTCTCTTGTGCCGAGCTTCGGAATTGTTCGCGTACGCGAACGGCCTCGTCCATCCAGATTTCTGTTTGACGCGTGACTGCTTGAGGTTTTTTCAAGGAGACATTCAAGTGGAGACTGAAGATAGAGCGCGCGCGGATTCAGTCAGGATTCATTTCGTGGCGTCAAAAGCAGATCAGAATCGAGAGGGATGCACGATCACGCGCACCCGCAGCCCGAGATCGGAGGAACCTGGTAGGGCGCCTTTCGGAGCCTTCGAAGCGATCGTGGAGCTCCTGAACGTCCACCGGAGCCTTCCCGGACGTGCCCCTTTGATGACGAGGATGGGTGCAAATGGGTGGAAGGTGGTTACTCGCGCGGAAGCTGTAGTCGCGCTGAGGAGGATGGTTGCTTGTGCAGGGAAGGATCCGGCACAGTACGCGTTGCACTCGGGTCGCATTGGTGGCGCCACGCAATTAGCCGCGCAAGGCGTGTCGGACTTGCAGATTCAGCGGGCTGGGCGTTGGAAGTCGCGAGCGTTCATGGTGTACGTAAGGGAAGCGGGAGAAGGAGCAGAAACGGTTTCCGTGGGACTTACAGGAGGAAGATGAGAGTAAAACAGTACACTCAGCCTGCACAATGGCGTGGTTTTCAGATAGCTTGGAAGAGGCTATTCTCGTACCGGATTGGCTGAGTCGTGAATTCGAGTATCGTATAGGGACATCGTAGGGGCAGGACCCACAAGAGTGGAGGTACGGTTCGTCTACATGTGATCTATATTGTCTCGGGTCTTCATCATTTTTTCTCGTAGAAGATTAGAAAAATAATGCCAGAATTCTTGAGCCTATAACAAAGAGGGTACAAGGGGCACCGTGAATTTAATCGGCGACATCTATTTTCGATTCGGCGGAGCCCCCTTCGGAATGGGCGACATTTTTTTTTCTTCCGGCGTTTTTTTTTGTACAGCTGTTCCTTCGGTGACATTTTTCAGAAATCGGTGTTTTCGGCGATCGCGAGCGGGGGAAGGGCCTAGCCGTGGACTAAATTGATACGCGCACGACTACGGTAAAATGTAGACCGCTGAGTTTGTTGTTGCTGCTAAGTGATTCGAGCTGTAGAGTCCTTCCTGGAAGGAAACACTCACCTGTTCTGTGCGTATATTTATTTCTCCTTAATTCACCTGACAAGAATACAACTCGCGCAAGGGTGCAGTACCGATGTGGTTCTCGCGACGCGCTCATTCTCGTTGCTTCCACATTTTCCAAAGCGTCTTGGCGTTCGAGGTGTGCCGCCCCTCATGACTTGGGACCCGGTTTCACGGACCATGGAAAGGTTAGGGCAGTCGTCGCAGGTTTTTTTGGACGTTTACACAGAAGCAGTGGCCGCGCCTGGTTGTTGGCGCACAACCCAATGTTTTGCGCGTCACACCTTTCTTCTAGTACAAGTTCGTAAGTGTTCGATCAAGATGGCCGTCGTTTTGTCGAGTGGCGTGGCAGATACGAGCAGCGGTGTCCGTCGCCCCATGAACCGATCGCGTGTCTCCACAAACCTCCGACTTGGGCTGCTTCGTCCTTTCGCCGCGCTCATCAACCACCAGCAGTAGTTGCACCGAATTTGCCGCCTCGAAATCATGCCGTGGCATGGTCCAACCGGCAGTCTGTTGTCACGATCTCTCAGTCGAACATGTCTCCATGGACTCCGTCAATTTGCGAGTCAGCTTGTTTTTTTCGTTATAGTCCTCTCTTAACATGCTACAGGAGTTAACAGCTTTGAACCAAGGCAGATGGGTACACAGTCACACACCGGCGTTTCGTTTCCACGCAAACGCGCAACATCGTCTCGATCGTTGTCTGTTGTATGCATACAATGCCTACAAACCCTTGAGAATCTCCAGAATCTCCGAGCCCTTAGTTGCGTTTGTTTCAGGAAATGTGGAAATACAAACAGGAAGACAAGCCCCTCCGTGGTTAACATCAACCTTTGACCCGCCTTCCCTTTCTCCTCCCCTTGCCTTATCACTGTCGCCACCTACAACCACAGCGCGTTCAACGGCGCCGCCGTCACCACCCCGGCCAAGTCTTCCTCCGCCATGAAGATGTCGTTCGAGTCGGAGATCGGCGCGCAGCCCCCCCTCGGATTCTGGGACCCGCTCGGCCTCCTGGCCGACGCGGACCAGGAGCGGTTCGAGCGCCTCCGGTACGTGGAGGTGAAGCACGGGCGCATCGCTATGCTCGCCATCGCCGGTCACCTGACCCAGCAGAACGTCCGCCTCCCCGGCATGCTGTCGAACTCGGCNTGCGTCCTCTGTGAGGGGGCATTAGTTGCCTCTTGATGAGGTCGTGTCTGTTTTGTCCTGACCTGCTCGAACGTCTGCTGGGTGGTTTCGAGGGCAGACGCTGTTGCCTTGTGTGTGAATATTGTTAAGCAGGGTTTCACCGTCTAGCAGCTAATTGAGCCGACTTGTAGAGCCAATTTTAGAGATAGAATGCAGCCCAATTTTTTTTCGCCTCTTGATTGCCGGTCCCAGACACTACTTTGCGGGAAGGGGAGAGGTTTTTGCATTGTTTTGGGCGTGAAGCTTTTCTTGCCAAGAGCAACGAGGGGAGACTTCTTCGGGGTCCCCCCACATGGTTCCAAGTGCTGAATGTTCCTGTACTTTTAAATGATGTTTGCGGTGTTGTTGCGGTAGTTGTGCTGCCACGGGTTCAATGATGGCGATGGGTGACGTCGAGTGATGTTTAATTGAACCAAGCAACACGCACACTTGATTTTATATGCCCGCCTCTTCGTTGGTTGGCACCGTGACACGAGGTACGGCGTCCCAAGGTGGACACGTTGCCCACGTTTCGCTTTGGAGGTTACTATGATGCTCGCTGCGACCGACGCCTTGCGCAAGATTCTAGAAAGTGCTCGGTGGAAAAACCGTGCCACACACACTTCTTGAAGAGTTTCGCACAACCCAACCCGTATCCTCTGTTTCAAAACCTTCACGAAACATGGGAGGAGTTCGGGCACAGAGCGCGCTGTTGCCACTGCATTGGTGTCTCTCGCGAAGTGCAACTTATGCGTGTGGAGCGCTTTTTTGCCTTGTTCCCAGTACCCTACCCCAGAAACAGCCTGCACTACGCGTCGCCAGCCATTTGCAAATCCACAACCCTACTCGTAGTGCTGATGCACACACAGTTTGAAAACAACGGCAGGTTCTTCTCCGTCTTCCGTCATATGCTGTCGCTTACAATCCCGGACCCGTCGGTTGGGCTCAATATTTACTCACGATTTTGTTTCTGATGGATACTAGTGATTCCGTTTCATCTGATGGCTTGGGTGTAGGAAGGTAGACCAACCACTACTGCACAAAGCCACACAAGGACGGGTACGCGAAAAACCAACACGAACTGTTGCTGTTCGAATTGACGACATTCCCACAACAGCGCGCTCCGCGAAGGAGTTCGTTCGCCGTGGTTGCATCCGCCGACATTCGTCAAGAAGTGCTTTCCATGGTTGCGGAAGATAGCACACCTCCTATACCGATTATCAGAGCTCGCCCAGATGACGACGAGGATGGACAAATCAAATCATCACACGTTTTCGGTAAGCTCTCGGCTACATGTTCCCAACGGCACCGTCGCTCGGTGCTGGGCTTGCTGCACATGAGTACTCGACACCGATCGCCCTTTCAAATTCGGTGCGGAGGGTGGGGGTATCTCACGCAGCCGTAGGTATGCAAGCATGTACACCGGTCGCCCCGGTGGTCTAGTTGGTGAAACCTTCTAGTCTAGAGGTCAGGTCAGGGGTTTGAATCCCGGCGTAAGCGAGCTTCTCTTGCAAAGTGAGTTTTTCTCTTGCTTCCGCTCCTGGCTTAGTGGATAGCGCTAGTTCGTGTTTACACAGAGAGAAGAGAGTGCTGAACTCTTCTCGCATTAAAAATCGAAGGCAAAGTACCGCAGGAGGGGAGGGTAGAGAGGGGCTCTTCTGTGTGACCACGGGTTGGACTAAAGCGCACCAGTCAGTGCTGTGAGCGCTGATTTGAAGTGAAGACAAAAATAAATAAATAGCATAAAGCATATATATACGGCGTAGGCAGCGATGCCCATCTCATTTTTTGTGCGCGGAGGCAGACACCGTCAGAAGGTGGACGGGCACTATGTACACGGCCCTAGGTTGGCTAGAGGGAGCTGCATTGCCTCAGTAATCTGGCTTCGCCATCAAAGGAGGAGGGAGCAGGTGGCGACGAGCTGAACTGGGCTGGTTGACCCCTTCGGCGCGAGAATTTTTATTTTTCAGACCAAGAACCTTGAGTGCAACGAGGGAGAAAGCGAGGAACCGACTGGGAAGGACAGCAACG
>CACKRE030004333.1:74154-87380 GCA_902602495.3 Ectocarpus sp. CCAP 1310/34
TCCGCAGAACAACATCATCCTCGCTGAATCGGATGACAACGACCTCGAGGACCTCGGCGAAGAAGATGTTGAACAGCAGTGGGGATAGCACACATCCTTGTCGCACGCCCTGTGTGACGAAGAACCAGTCCGATAAATCTCCGTCGTCCATGCGCACCCGGGCCCGCATTCCATCGTGGAATTGGCGGATGACTTCGATCAGCTTCGCGGGAATCCCGGCCCTGGCCAGCACCTTCCATAGCATCTCTCGGTCCACCGAATCACACGCCTTGTTCAAGTCGACAGAGCACATGTAGAGCGGTATTTTCTTTCTCCGCCCCAGCTGCTGGAGGTGGCGCACGACGAACAGCATGTCGACGGTGGATCGCCCGGGTCGAAATCCGCACTGTTCCTCCGGGAGGATGTTGTTGGCTTCGCAGAAGGCGCTTAGACGGTTGGTGATGATCTTGATGGGGACCTTGCCTACGTGAGATAGTAGCGAAATCTCCCTGTAGTTGTTACAGTTGGACCGGTCACCCTTCGTGTACAGCACCTTGATGGTTGCATCCTTCCACTCTCGCGGAATATCTCCTCCATTCCAAACCTTGACTAGGATGGTATGGAGGTAAAACAATACTGGCACTCGAACTCCACACTTTTTGGTACTGGGCCAATCAATCCCACTGGGAAAGGGTGACGTACCCACTTTTCGTGTGTCAAGTCCGCTAAAGGGGGCAAAGGCGCGCCTCGCGAATCAGAATAAGCCTTGTGAGAATGCTTGCAACGTCAAAAATACGAACTTGCCAAGGTGGCACACAAACTATCATGAGTAATAATCTTTGTTCTTTCGCCGTTTTCCGGGGGCCCAAGCGGAAAGGGCACCCTGCGACCCCCTAACCCTGGAAACAATATACTACTCGAACAAAAGAAGCAAGAAAAACGCTCATCCTAAGCAGTGACCCCCCTTCAGGGTTGATTATCCACGCCCAGGGAGGACGGATGTATGTCTGCGTATACAAACATGTCGAAAAAGGCAGCCCCAGCAAGATAATCTTTGCAAGCCCTCTCCGAAGATAACCAACACAACCATTTCGGCAGCGCCATAGGCAACCTTTGATCGTGTTGCCGAGACGTGGTACGTATGGGTGTCGAAGCTCTCTCACGATTCGTGGTGCCTACATACCTTCTCGGCGCCTGCCCTGAAGATTGCCTCTCTCACGGCCTCGAGGGGGGCTTTGGTCTTGATGGCGCGGGGGTCGGCGTGGGAGCCGGAGCACTCGTGGCCTGCAGACCGCAGCTGCTCCTGTTGACGATGAAAAAAAAAAAGAAAAAAAAAATGACAAAACCAAAACAAAGAACAGAAGCAAAAAACCATGAACGAACAAAAACACAACCAAAATTCCGCCATACGGAAAGACAAAATGGCGTCGCGCACCCCCAAAGGTCGAGCGTTTGCATGTACAGGGTATTTGTTGCTTGCCGTTGTTGCTGCTGCAAGGGGCAAATACTTGAACAAAACAAGGAAAACAAGACACACACACACACACGAACATGTCGTCTTCTTCCAACGCCGACGGATAAACACTCTGTCCAGACTCCTCCGCGGAACCCCCACTCTCGAGGGTCCCCGCGGAATAGAGAGGCGTGCTTCGCTTTCACGTGCTAGTGCGGCCGACGCTGAAGCGTTTTCAGTGGCCGGTCGCTTGGGCCCTGTGGCCGGTGTAAATCGGACTAATGCAACGCACAACGGAAGAAACCCTTGTCACGCATACCATGTAGTACCCTTTTCGGACTTCACGCCAACAGCATGGTGTGACCAGGGGCGCCAACGCCAAGGTCACGCACAAACGAACAGAGAGGCTGGTGGGTGTGTCCATCGCACGACGCCGCTCAGCCGCCGCCGCCGCCGAGCAGCGGGCGGCAAGCAGCCAATGCCCCCCCCTTCTTTCACTCACTCACTCACCCTCACCGCCTCGACACTCGGCAGAGGACACCCCGCCACCCTCCCCCCTCCCCCTGATCCACGGAGCCCCCTCCGCCGCAAGGCATCGGCGGCAGCGTCGCCCCCCCCGTCACGCCGATCAGCGGCAACATCGGGCAGCGAATAGTACAGCGGGCAGTCCGGAAGCTCCCCCGACAGCCCCTCCAAAAGGAAGACCAGCTGACCCCGCGAAGCTAGGGAAAGGGGAAGGTTAGGGGGGGCTCCTCTCGGAGGCCTTGGCGGGCGGTCGATTGGGCCTGGGAGGGGGGAGGAGGGGGGGGGGGTTAGCCCCGCACCTTCTTCCCTGGGAATCGAGGGAGGGGTCGATGTCGTCGTCCTCGCTGCTGCCCCTGCTGCTGCTGCTGCTGTGGTAGGTGTTGCAGGTAGTGTTGCTGTCTCTGCTGCTGCTGCTGGCGGGGTTGGTATTGTTGCAGTTGGTGTCGATGTCGCTGCTGCTGCTGCTGCTGTTGAGCGGTAGACCTCTTCAAGAACGTCTCCGACGAATCCGGGGTGAAATAGTGGACCGGGCCAGAACGGGCCCAGAGTGAGGCACCCCTCTTGCGGCGCCTCCTCGGATCCCCGCTCGTGACACCCAGAACCGTTCCCCTCCGTCTCAGGACCGTTCCGCATGCCAGCATCGTTCCTCTTGTCACCTTTAGTGTGCACCTCAGGAAGACAGCTTTGCTGCTGCGCCATCAGGGCATCGCTGTCAGCGGCGGCGGCGGCGGCGGCGGCCGTCCGCGTGTCAGAACGAGCGTCCTCCATCATCCCGGCATCGTCCTTCTCGTCGTCGTCGTCGGCGGCGGCGGCGGCGGCACTCCCCTTCCCGATCGACCATGGTCCAGGAACGCCGTCTCCGGGGTTAGCACCGGAGTCGTTATTGCGACGGCCGTGTATCGGCGGGGGGGCACTACCACTACCACCACCACCATCACCATCACCATCGCTGCTCCCGCTGTTGAGAATACGGTTGCCGCTGTTGAGAATACGGTTGCTGCTGTCGAGAGTACGGTTGTTACTGTTGTAGCAGCGGAACCGAGGCGATTCGCGCGCCTGGTCGACCCAAAGGACCGGCGGTGGTGCACGCCTCTCCAGTGGCGTGGAAACCCCGTCCGCGTCCTCGTCCGGTGCCGGAAGGATCAGCACGAATAGGCGTACCTAGACGGTGGTCAGGGGCGGGGGGAGGGGGNGGGGGGGGGGGGGGGGGGGGGGGGGGTACTCAAAGTCGTGCATGCCGTAGTCGTTGGACCGTTGACCTCGCATCCCCACATAACGGGGGTGGTGCAAACGCATGCCGTTGTCGTTGGTTAGACCATTGACCTCGCATCCCTACAATGCTACCGGGACGGAGCGATGTGTCGGGGTTTTCGCCGGCCCAGGCTACGTTCCACAAGGACGAACTAGGGGAGGGGGGGTAGGTAAGGGATGGGAGATAGCAGCGAGGTTGGTGCCATCGACACCATCGCAGACGCTATCTCGCCCACGGGCGACAAGATACACAAAGGGCTACAACATCACCAAGTACACAAGAATTAAAACGAAAACAAATAAATATATAACAAAAACTAGGAAATTCGTCCTAGACAGACTTTGGGGAGAGTGTGCCTGTTGATATGAGAGGGATCTCCACGCCAGGGTGCACGAAGAAAGCGAAAGCAATACCTACCTATCTATATAGAGACGTCGATGTGGAAAAAAAATCAGTGGTGTAGTACAACACTGCTGAGCAAAGTCAACGAAAGAATATCTTGGGATCTTCATTATTGCTTGATTCTAGCTTACCCCCCCTCCCCCTAGGAGGCACACATTCGTGCAAGATATATATTTAGAAAGCAAACATAACATAACCTCACAGAAAGACTACCCGTTCGAGATATAACCTCAGTCGAAAGGGATGTGAGATATATTTATTCGTGCACCGCCAGCGCCCAACCCTTTTTAGACAACAAAGCAAGAACGACAAGTATACATGAAAAAAAAACAAAAACGATTAAGTAAAAAAAAAACAAGAACTAGAAGTAAGTATACAAAGGGAAAAGTACGACAACGTGTACGCACATAGAAATCAAGGGCCACGCACAACAGGGGCGAGACGCGCCGCCCCCCCCGTCGGGCCAGCTTGTCCATGCGGTGCAGCAGGACCCGGATCGCGGCCTCCTTGGCGTAGGGCCTGTCCACGACGCTCGCCCGGTACTGGCCGAGACACCTCTGCCCGCCGCCCCCAGATCACCATTGGTCGGCGGGAGAGAACCCCCATGCCAAGAGAGGGAAAGGCGAAGGGGATGGTTGATTGTAAGCGGGTGGGGTGGGTGCTCGGGTAATCTCGGAAACCTCGCGCTCGCGTACACAGATGACAGCAGCAGTTCGGATACAAATACAAAAAAAAATGGCTGTTTGTACCTTTGCACGCCCTTCGGGTTTCTCGCGCTTCAAGTGTCCTTCGTCCGCTACGTATGCATATTAACGGCTGAGAAATGCAGTCTGCTAGTGCCCACCACATATTCCCTGCGGACTTCGCACGCCAAGCCTACTGCAGGCGCGTCGCGATGAGGGCGTGGGAAGGGAGTTACGCGAGTCGGGGTGTTGACGTCAGGTGGGGGGGGTTGGAACAACGCCCGACATCGGACTTAAGCACGCAACAAAAAAACAAAAGACGGTTTTCGCATAAAACGGCCAACAAGACCAAGTGCATCGTAGGTGACGTAAGATATCACACCCCCTGGACCGATTTTCAAAGCCTGATTACTCGGTAAAAAAAGCGGTGACGGTGCCGAAAGTTGCAGCGTTTGAACCGTCTCGTCGAGAGCTTTCCAAAAGCGTATCATTTAATTTCGGCATCCTCTTCGTCGTGGAGAAGTCGATATTTGAAAATCGGTCAAAGGAGTGGGGATTCTTATGCAATCAACGGTATCCATGAAGCTCCAAACATTCGTCGCTACCTTAGATAATCAGATAACAAGATGTGTGGTTTGAAACGCTTAAACAATCCCAACGTAGGCATGACAACAAAAAGACCTGGTGCTAGAAGACAGATATCGTACACTCTTCACGCCTAGAGAAGTCGGTTTCGGCGGCAGAAGCGTTGCGCGCTAACCAGGCCTTCTTGCCAGGTTTGGTGTTGCTCGCCTTGCTTGCACCGTGCTCGCAGACGTACAGCATCGTTTGCCGTTCGGATGTTCTCATCGTTCGTCCGGCAACGAAGATGTCATCCACACATCGTCGGATGCCCTCTTCATATTCTGACGACTGCACCACCAACGAACTATCCTTTCGCAGTCCGTCGGGAAGAAGAAGGCGGACGCACAAAGTCCACAAACAACACCAAGCCTGTGCGTACATCACCTCACAAATCTGGCTCGCGGAAAATGTAGTCGTCCTCGCTGAAAAGACGCACATAGGGTTTGAAAAAGATGTGTCTTGAACGCGGGGAAACGTCTCTCAAGTCCCCCCCCCCCCTATTATTTGAAATGGGCCCCATGGTTTCCCAAAACATTCCGTCTCTTCTACGAAGCGGGGGGTCGACGTATCCCGAGCGTCTTTCAATCGGGAATCACTGTGCACAGCAGAAAAATAAACGATCCACCCAGGACACACCTTGCGTCCACCTCCCTTGTTCTTCCCGCAGAGCACCGCTAGGTCGGTCGCCGCAACCGCCAACACGCCCCCGTCAGCCACGGCCCCCACGGCCGCCTCAAGAAACGGTAGGCAGCTGCCGAAGGGGTCCACATCGACGAAGTCCCAACCACCGCCGGGGACTAGCCCCTTGCGACAGCTGCCGCCACAGCTACCGCTGCGGCTGTGGCTGCCGCTATCGCCGCCGCCGCCGCCGCCGCCGCTGCCACCGCTGCCGCTGCCCCTCTCGACTCCTGCAGCCACCGCCGTCGCCGCCACTGCCGCCGCCGCCGCGGCCGCCGTTCCAGCCTGCGTCGGTTCCGTCGGAAGCGCGGGTGCGCAGGAAGCGGGAGCGGTGACACCGGAGAGCAGGAGATCGTTCGCGTCCCCCATGCGCACGGCGAAAGAAGGGCTGGCAAGGGGCGGCGGTATCACCGACACCGCTTCCGAACGTGCGCCGATCGAAGCAAGCTGCTGCAGCCGTCGCTGCTTCTCCTGTGCAAGCTCGTTGTCAGCAGACGTTTCAAGATTCTTGTCGGCAGACGATTTCTGCTTCTCATCCTCCTCCACCGCCGCCGCCGCCGCCGCCGCCGCCGCTACCGTGACGGGCGTTGCTGTATCAAAAAGGCGTTTGTGGTCGGGTGACGGAGAGGACACTCCTGGTGGGGTTGCCCCGTGCGCGACCACGTCGACGGTGGTAATGCCGCTCAGGAGGGCGCTGCGACGAATGGCTGCAACGCACACCGGCACGCGGCGGCACCAGCGGCGGCGGAGGCGGCGGCAGAAAGTGCGCGGCGTTCGGGCGAATTGAGAACAGGTTTAGCGGCGTTCGGATGGACCGAGAACAGGCTCAAAGGTGGCAGTTGACGATCGACATAAGGCGAGTTTAGCAGGAGTGTGCATACATAGGTAACAACGTCGAACAGCTCCCGAGTGCAGTTGCCATGTGGGTGAGTGAGAGTGTACATAGGGAATAGCGTCGTCGTCATGTGGTGTGAGTGTCGTCGACCGCGTGTCTTGCCTTCTCGACGACGTGTGTTTTTGGTCTTCCTCCTCCACCAAGAAGCAACACGCTCAAAAAGGCACAGCATACGAAAAACAAACAAAAAAAAGCGTTAAGCGCTGGTTGGACAGAAGCATGCTAAAACGGGCAACCGCGATAACCTCGACATCAGATCTACCCACGTGTCCGATCACGGCAATTCACTGCTGTCTGCACGCACCTACGGTGCTACCTACGAACCGGTTTTGGTGTTGAACTTAAAGCGAAGCCCGGTCTCACGAACAGCACAGCGAGCTACTGTAGCCCCAGCTCAAGAGGTAATCAAAGCCAACAGAGCCGCTCCTCTCCTCAACAAATGAAAAAACCGGCGAATAATAAAACTGCAATCAGCCTGCTGCTGCCTGGACACCCTTCTAAAAAGTCAGTCAACAAAAACTATCAACAAGAGAGAGGCAGACAGACAGAGACAGAGACAGACACAGACTGACAGAGGCAGACAGAGATAAAGAGAGAGAGAGAAGAGCGAGGGAGAGAGAACAGTAGCCAACTAGATTCCCGAACTCTCTGGGCCACGAAATGACTGGTTGCACCTTCACAAGCCTCCTCGGAATGGTCGTTGGCCAACACTTCCACGGGGCCGGCTTCTAGAGCGTACCGGATGGCGCGGACACCTCCTCCCGCCAGCACATCGCTGTCGACCAAAATGGGGGCACGACCCGCAGGGGTTTGGGCAAAGTGGTTGTGTCAGTTCCGGTAGGGGTAAGGCTGAGGGGTAGGAGACTAGGGCCTCGTGTTACAATAACATTGGGCAAATATGTATCACACGTCCATGTAACCCCTTCTTGCCAGATACGAGTGGGTGGTCCGAGCGGGGTAAAGAGGGTGTTGATGACACGAAAGTCCGGCGGGAAAAAGCGGCATCGCGCTGCTTTTTCTCAAGCTGCTACGCAGCAGCAGAAGGCCGAGGTGTACCTCCAAAACTGTACACAGCGTGCCAGTCAAGACGAAGAACTTCTGCCCTACGTCGTGGGCGGTGATACGGCAATCACCAACCCATAGCGTGTGCGGGGAAACATACCACCTACCACCGGAGAAAAATACATACTAAAGCTCGCTACTGATGTGCATGCACACAAATCCATAGTCCACCGAAGCAGCGCGAAAGCTCGCCAATGAAGGAACATGTGCACGGGACAGGATATGGAGATTCACAACGCCCCCCATCGCTTGCCAGAGCACAAGCGCAACACGAAAGCTCGACGCACCACAATCGAAGGACGCGCGTTGCTGCTCTGCGCTCTGGCGGGCTCGCTCCCCCCCCCCCAAAGTCTTCGCCCTCGGCCTCGCCGTCGTTCACTTCTTCCTTGCCCCCCCCACCCCCCCGCGGGACCTCATTGCGCTGCCCACGTCGACCAGCGTGCAACCCCCCGATCCGCGCAACCCCCCCATTCTCGTCGTCCTTGTTGTTGTTGTCGTCGTCGTCGTTGTCGTTGTGGTGGTGGTGTTCGTCGTTATTGCTATGGTTGGTGCTGTTGTTGTTCGCGGCAGTGGAGGCGAGGGATGGATGCCGCCCGTTGGGGGCGGGGCGGAGGGAGCCCTCGAGCGCAACCTGGCGGCGGTAGGCTCGGAGGACCGCGACCGATAGATCTCGCTGAAGAACCTGCTCTTCCGGAACGATTCGGAGGCGGTTCGGGGAGGCGGTTCGGGGAGGCGGCCCAGTGGGCTCGACTGACTGCGGTCTACGTATGCCCGTCGTTTGAACCGATCGGCGTGGTGACCACGGACGTTCCCCTATCTTGCAGTCCTACTGCAATTAGTACGGACAACGCTACCGGTTGTTGTCAAACGCTGCCTCCTCGGTGCACCGGCAGTAGTCCCTCATCGTCGAATTCACACTGAACATCCGTAATGGATTTGGTTTGTTTCTCAAGCAGGATAAGTTCTGCCATGCTACAACACAGCAGTAGACTGATGCAACATGGCTAACGGCCGCCAAGGTACGACGGAAGCTCTTGAGGTACCGGCAAATGGGGCGCACACGACACATCGAGCGTCATGACGACCAAGGTGTCATATGAATGTGACAAAAAACAACAGTTGGGGAGGTTGCCGCACCTGATGGTCGCTGTAAAACACCTCCGGCGTGACCGAGAGCAGCGCTCGACCTGCGTGCACACGGATAACGATATGCAGGGAGAGGTGGTACACCCGTACTGATCGAACGGAGCACTCACCCCCATACGAATGGCGATCCAACAGAAACACACCAGGACGAAAAACGTGGAGTCGCAGAGGTGTTGCTGAATGTGCACAGCTTGTCAACTGGAGCACGCGGGCCTTCCTTTCAGATGTCGTGGCGCTGCACTCCATAGCAACATCGTGTGAAAGCACGAAAGGTAACGCCGCAATCTTACCATACAGGACGCCACTAGGCAAACTCAGGTCATTGTTAATTTACCAATAAATACTTGTAGCACCCCAACGCCATTACTCGTTCAATTTATTGGCAATGAGCGTGAGAGTTCGTCTTCTCTCGACGTACCTTCCGCAACAACGTTCTTCTCGTTGCCGTTGGCCATGATACGCGTGAGCGTTGAACCGATGAAAACGCGGTGCAACCGGTCGGGTTCGACCTCGTAACGGAGAAAGGCTCCTCGGTGAATGATCAACACACAGACCAACGGTCTGCCAGCCCGCCAGCCACCTGTTGCAACACCCAACAGGAGCACAAGAGTCTCGGCTGTGTGGGCGCGAAACACAGCGTAGCAGCCTCCGGGGCACGGAGCACCCTCATTGAAGCCAGGCAAAAAACACAAAGAGGCATGCGTGTGTGCGGCAACTCGTACAGTCCCTTCGTCCCTTCGTCCCTTCGTCCCTTCGTCCCTTCGTCCCTTCGAAAACACCCACACACAGGTGCTTCTCCTCAGCCAGCATCCATATGCTCGTGCTCAATAAGCTGTGCTTCGTGCTCTCTGCCTCCTCGCGGTTGCGTGGGAGGCGAGGCGTCGCAAAGACAGCAGCAGCAGCGGCGGGATACTTCTCACAAACCTGCTGGAGGATGTCGTCATCTGATCCAGCTTCAGCGGCGGCAGCAGCCGAGTGGCCGAGCCCCGCCGCGTTCAACGCCCTGTCCCACAGCAGCCGCAGCAAGATCTACTGCGACTACGGGGACGAGGGAAGCATGACCTGGAAGCCCCACGAGGAACCCCCCAGGGTCTGTACGATGCTTCTTGTTTTTGCGTTTGATCCTTCCCTGTGACACCGGGGGGTGCGCACAGCGAAAGTATTGTACCCATGTGCGTTTGCCCTCCGGCAACGCGCTCTCGAGGCGAACAGGATACGACGACCTTTCGCTTCCGCAGCCCAAAGTGTATGTATAATCAGTTGGGGTGTTGAGGTGCGTGCTCCCCTTCATGCTCCAGTGTAGAGCACAACCCTAACTACAGGCGCCCGGCATATTCTGTACGTAGATGGAAAGGAAGAACAAGTGAGACCAAACGTGAAGATTTTGCGGTGGATCTGAGGCGATGTTGGCACCCCCTCGGCACCACACTTGACACGTCGTGTGCTCATGCTGCTGAGTGTATTTTGCATCTGAGTGTCGGGTTAGTACCGAGGTAGAGATTCGTTGGCGCACACACGAAACAGCGGCGGCAGAACCAGCAGCACCAGTTCTGACACTGCTGTGTAACTTGAACATTCGGGAGATAAAACGTACTAACGCCCCGATTACCCGCTTGGGCCGAACAATTCTTGAGTACATACCCACCACGTTGGGGTCGCTGCTGTACATAGCTCAGTTTCGGCAGGGGCACTGCACCACATCTTTCGCTTGTTCCTACACACATCACCGTCTGCCGCGCGGCAGCAATGTGCACCCCGCTTCTGGAAGCAGAGCGTCATCCCATGGCCCATGCGCCTTCCGTTCACTCCAGGAAACAAACATTCATTTCCAAGGCGCGGCCGCCCCCGCAGCCGAGCAAGCACCGTACTCGGGCAAAGCGTGGACACAGACGTTCATGCAGCGAAAATCCAAGAGGTGCCTGAATAGATGTAGGAGTGCCCCCCCTGAATGTTACCGGGCGTCACATACGCCCCCTCGCTGGTCTACGTCATCTGCTTGCACATGCACGCGCCCCCAGCACCCCCTGCCACCGTTCACTGCGGAGACCGCCCTGAATAAGACCAAGGCAGCGGAGGCGGCGTGGAACACCCGAGACCCGGCGAAGGTCGCCGCTGCTTACAGCCCGGACACGGTCTGGAGAAACAGGGACGAGATATTCGCAGGTACACACGTACACACCAGCACATTATAAGCGCACGAACCTAGGCGAACTGCGAAATTCCTGCTTGTTGGTTTATTATTCTGTTTGTGAGGAGTGTCATCTGAGCAATGTGTATGTTGCAACGTTTGTGCGTGCTTAGAAATGAGCCAGGCAACGTTCGGGTCGTGTTTCCTGGCGTATCGGTCCCGCACGCTCCTTTGTTTTGTTTTTGCAGGGGTCGAGGAGAACACATGCGGGAACGACAAAACCTGTCTCGACTCACAATAGAAGTAAGCGTGGTTTTGAGTATTTTTCTTGGTTCCCCGCTACTGCCCCATCGCGTGCAGCATAAACGAGCCTACCGCTTCTTCGCAGCTTCAATAAATCGGCCTGCTGCCGTGTCCTGGCTGCGTCATTGTCAACCGCAACAAGCATATACTAGGATTTTTTTCTTGTGACAGCCGGCATCAGCAAGTATGTATCCCTACCGACGAAGTAAACGTCCGGAGGTTGTTCTGATTGGTCCAGTAGCCCTTTGCAGGGTTATTATCAAGTCAACATGTTGGATACGGCATACAATCGGGGAAGTTGGGTTGGGGTTAGGGTTAGAGTCTACGTACCCCCTCCCTGTTCTTTTTCCTCATCAACTTAGTTTCTCGCGAAGGCGATCCGATTAGTCATGGTGTTGTAGACACTTCTTACGTTTTACCGTATGCCTCTCCGGAGCCGGCGTAACTGGAAAATATTGAGATAGTGACATTGTGGACTTTCAGGTTGAGTTTCGTACCGATACGGTTTCACCCATATCCTCGCCTGCGAAACGCTTGATAGAGAAACAACACAACTTCGAAGAACGGATCGCGTTCTGAAGGCGAATGGGTTCGGGTATTAGTTCGAGAAAGAAAGGAGACGAAGCAGAAAAAATGATGCAAATATGTATCAGGTTCAAGAGCCCGTGAAAGTGGCTTCGAAGTATTCGGAACTCAAGAGGGACTGTTGTTTGTTCTTGCGTGTGTTTGTGGAGATAACCTTAGTAACGGGTGACACCTGTTCAACGACTAACAAGGATTATTCCTTTTCCTGGCTTGATCTGATTTTTTTGTCGCTTTGTTTGCCTTCAAAGGGAGGGAGGAAGTTCAAGCCTTCCTGACACGCAAGTGGAGCAAGGAGCAAGGGTACCGCCTCAAAAAGCACCTCTGGTCGTTCGAGGTGACACAGTGTGTTGCTGTTGTCGTTGTGGTTGTGGTTGTTATTGTTGTCGTTGCTGCTATCGCTGGTGTTTTTTGTGATGTTGTCACCGTAGCGAGGGTTTTGCGAGGAAATTGTGAAGATTTCCCGCACTGGTTTACCTCATGAAAATATATTCTTGTTCAACATCGGAGTAACAGGAGGCTGTGCGAGGGAACTTTCATGTCGCCACATGCATACGATATCTTCAAAGTGTACCGCCTCGCTGGGCAGGTCTGCTTACGATAGACAAGGTAAAAGCAACCCACATCGTCTGCGTACTCCGCCAGTGTGTCTCACTCTGCCCACCCTTCCCACGTTTCTGAACACCTCACTCACTTGAGGGTGGGTATCCTAGGGTTAAGGAAGGTAGACAACATGCCAACATCCACGCCATCGGTCGGGTAGGAGTCGAATGAGAGCAATAATGATCTGCAGCACCCGTTAACGAGAAGCACGATATTTTCACCCGGTCCAATCCAACATATGTGTCGGCCGAAACAACCAGAACCACAACTGCCGGAGTACCCTTCGCTCCGCACACACGCAGCCATTCCTGATGACCCTCTGGCTTGGGGCCTACTGTCACCTGTACCAACTCCCACGTACCTCTGCGACTGCTTGCTAAAAACTCAGGGAAACCGCATTAGCGCTCGTTTCGAGTACGAGTGGTACGACGAGAAGGGTCAGTGGTACCGGACGCACGGTAACGAGCACTGGGAGTTCGATGACCTTGGGTACATGCGCTGGAGAGACATGAGCGCGAACGACATTCCTATCGACGAGAACGAGAGGAGGCTGACGACGTAAACTACAGAAGAACGCGCCCGCACTTGAGACCCTATATCATTGTAGTGTTGCTCGCGGGTGGGGTTCTTACAGTATTCCTAGGGTCATGCTACGAATGGTCGCTATATGGGTTTTAGTGTAGGGCTTCTCAACCGAGCTCGCCATTGGTGGTCAAGTTCTTAAATTTCGATTTGTTTTAGGCTCAATTTCTTTACCTTCTGGGTTCTTTAGTGCGGGCGCGTTCTATACCACTCCCAATTTTTTTGTGGCACTCGTATTAACCTTTCTTGTGGGACCTCACACCCTCATGACCTCGCTCGCCACTAGAGACAACCAAGATGACAAAAAGTCAGGGAGAGCGAGGGGGGGG
>CACKRE030004333.1:108741-119909 GCA_902602495.3 Ectocarpus sp. CCAP 1310/34
GAGAGAGAGGGAGACAGAAAGACAGAGAGACAGAGAGACAGAGAGACGGAGACATAGACAGCGACAGAGCGACAGAGACAGAGAGACAGAGAGACAGAGAGACAGAGAGACAGAGCGTGTACTCATGGTTATTCACGCCGTGGTCTCGCACTTGAGGCGTTGAAACACGACAAATACTGACATTGTTTTGCTCGTTTCATCATGTCCACAAAGGGTAATTCCGAAGCACGATAATCACGTGGTGTATTTTTCTCTCGCTCGGCGTAGGAAAATTGAAACATGTCAAAATACCATAATGACACAACAACTAGGTGTACGACGGCGAGTGGGAGGACGGCCTGAGGCACGGCCATGGTCTCCTCCGCTTCGCAGACGGTTCGTTTTACAAGGGGCAGTTTCACCGAGAGCGGAAGCACGGGACCGGCTGCATGGTCTGGGCGGACGGGTCTCAGTACCAGGGGAAGTGAGTACAAAACGGGTTGAATGTACAACAGCATGAGCTTCAAGAACAACGGATCGAGTTGGGTATCTGGACGGGGAGTGTGGCCGCAACGGTTTTGCTGTTTTTCTTTTGTTTCTCACGCAACATGTGAACACGCGGTTCCCCCCACGACGATAGCGGTACTTGTGAGTGTAGGCAACACAGAAGAAGGCGAGAGAAGATGAGTCGAAAGGTTCAAGTTATGAGGCAGCAACAACAGTCTAGGAGGAAATGATTTCCCAACGAAAAAACTCTATGATATTGTAGTCATGCTCATTACATCCAGTTCCTTGTCAGTCTAGTCTCTCTTCACGAGCATGGGGCTCTGCGAGTTCCCTTTGTGGCTTCTCTGCCCTACGCTGCTTGTCGTACTTCTGATACTTCGGGCGGCTACAATTGCTACTTTTTGCAATGATAAGGCTTGGAAAATTATTCAGTTTCTATCGCCCCAGGTGTGCGGGTTGGCTTCGTACTGACCACAGACGGCTTGCTTTGCCTTGAGCAGTACTGACGAGGAGATGGCACTTTGGACATAGGTCAGCACGGTTTTCAATGCGGCAGCAGAAGCAGAAGCAGCAGCAGCAGCAGCAGCAGCAGCAGCAGCAGCAACCACGATAACAGCAACATGTGGAGGTCACTTATATAAATTATCCCAGCTCCCCAACCTCCAACTATTCCCGCCTTTCATATTGGCGTGGACGGAGAGAAGTCTTGTTTCTTCACTAAATCAGCCAAACAGCATCAGCAAAAGCAACAACAGCGATGACAACAAAGAGCATCACAGCAGCACGTGTTGTTCGGTCTCTTGCTCCCACCGACCAGGTGGGTTGCCAACATGAGGCACGGCGAAGGGACCCTTTTGCACGCGGATGGCAGCATTTTCAGGGGCCGTTTCAGTCGGGACAAGAAGACCGGTCCGGGGACTGTTACCGCCCTGGATGGCAGCTGCTACGAAGGTGTTGGAACGAAGCGAAAGAGAAGCCAACCAAACATCTCGTTGTTGTACCCCCACGGAATGACGTTTCATCGTCGAATATCAAGAGTTCCTGATCATAGCATATACAGTGATTTGCCGCACTCCTGATAACGACCAATCCCGTTCTGCTTGCCCGGACAATGATGGTCGTCATGAACAGGAGAGTGGGAGGATGACCAAGTGCTGGGCACGAAGGGCAGGTTTACGCTGCTCACGGGACCCGCGCACGAGGACAGAGTGCACCTGAGGGTCTTCGGCTACTAGATAGGCATGGACATAGGGAGTGGTCCCGCAACGAGCAGGTCTCGGCAGTAAGCAAGCATGGTGGTACCACGAACTACTGCCATCATCGCTGGTATAGAGTGTCTTGATGCTGGGTGGTGTTGCCTCCTCTTGTGAAGAACTCCGATTAGGTGGGTGGTTTCAGTTTTCGCGCCAGGACGGTTTAGCAGGTCCCTCACTAACGTGTACTCACGAACCACAACGAAGGTTACCGTGCAGTAGGAGGCCGATGGTGAGCGGTGTTCCGCGCTTTCGCACGCATTTGCTAAGCGTATAGTCTAGACAGCTCAACAGACCTGCAGTGCGTCTCATGCAGTCGTTTACATCTCCTCTCTCACCTCGTCAGTTAATGTGATCGACGTTTCCAGTACGAGCCGACTCCCGTCCCTCGTGGTTGGACGCGCAGCGCAAAACTAAAGGAAATCAATCGTCGTCCCCGATATTTTCGAGGGCAGAAAGCATCACCCACCAATGATTGAGGTTACACGTGCAATCAATCGCGGGCAGCCTTGATGCTGCTATGATGCTCGATTCAGAGGATGCGAAGCTGCCCATGAACACTGAAAGCAATATCGTCTAGACTACAGGTACGTATCAACAACCCAAGTTTTGGCAATCGGCTCGGATTCCCGTCGAAAGAAAGAAGTTGAAACTACTGTGTAGGAAGCACAGCACCAGTAGGGTACAAACATAAATACCCGACGGACCGCGGCAACGATGACAAAACACAATTCCTTCACCCGAAAGTGACGTCTCTTGCCTGCGCGGTAGTTTCCGGTACAGCACTGCACGCACCACTTTTTTTTTTTTGCTGTACCACGCACTGTTACAACAGATAGAGTTGCGATGCAGATATCGTGCATGGGCCGTATCCATCCACCCACCGACGGGGAAAATTGTTTAAGTTCATATTTCTGTACATCCTACATACATACATAGATGTCAATGCGCAGATGCCATGATCTGAGGGAACCGCTGTTTCTTCAAGTATCACTCGGTCTCACAGCACAGCAGTTGTTGCTACAGGCGGATGACGGTGGCCGATATTTAGTAGTGCGGCGTGTGTGCGCTTGGGTGCAACCTGTTTCGTTTGTACTCCCTCCAGATAATGGAGAACCCTCGAGTGAAACCGATGGTGCCAGGGTGCCAGCCCGTGTGCGAAACGGCAATGTGCTGAAGGTTGATACATTAGTGTACATACCTCCGTTGGAAGCGGCGCGCTGCAAAGCTCGTTGCTAGTAAACTTGATCGACTTCATGAGTCGCGAGGGAAGGGATTGCTGTACCCTTCTCGCGATAAAAATATCTCAGGCAGGAACCGCAGGAGGGGGTCCAACCCCCCCCTCCTATGTGACCCCGGTTGGGTCGTCTAGTTGGTAGAAGTGGAGGATAAGGGCCGGGGCAGACGACAGAGTCCAATGATGGGAGAAAAGTATATAATACAGTACTAGACTATACGACATGGACAGCAGTCTACCGCCGACAAACCTGCTGAGAGCAAAAGGAATGGTGTGCAGCAGCTCATATGATCCTAGCCCGATAGCTCTCTGAAGAAGTCAGAGTGAGAGATACTGCTGTAGAGAGTGGGGGGTAGGAGGCGATGCAAGCGCCCGTCGAAAATCGCCCTATGCGTACAACGACGAACCGGACGAACCAAACACCCGTTATCCGTATGACAAGTGATGACGTGGACACAGCTCCCAAGCTGGTGAGGATAAAGAGAGATATACCCAACTGCTTCGAATCTCAGATTGCTTGGCGTAACAACATTGCCGTCACCCTGGCTTTCCGTAAGAAACACACGCCGATAAGGTCTCAACAACCGCTCATACGTAGTTGGTCCGGCGTCGGGCAAGATTCTTCTACATATCGAAAAGAACCATGCAGTGCCTTCGTGAACACAGTCCCGTGGCCTGTGATTGGCCGAGCTTTGGTTGATGTCATCGGGCTCGAAGATCTCTCAACCATTGCGTCCTCTCTCATCTTGGCAGCCCATGACCCACGACCCCGCCGTTCACGCTCACTCTGTTTACTGCCCACCTCATCCCTCAACCCCCTCTTTTCCCACACCACCACCTCACATCAAGATGAAGTCCTGCGTTGTAGCCGCTGCCTGCGTGGCTGGAGCCCAAGCCTTCGTGGCACCCAGGTGAGGGCAGCTGTTGTTGAGAGGCCCGCTTGATCACGTGCGCCCTGGGTTCCTGTGATTCTTGTCATGGGTACGCGTCAACGAGACCGGGCATCCGTGTGTAGGTCGCAATGGTGCTGTGATTCTGCCTACCGCATGCGCTCTTCCGTCTGTCCCAAGCCCCTCTCCTGCCTGTATTCAGCGTTAGTTCCATGTTCGATGCGCACAGGAGACGGCAGTCCACATGCTTCGTCCATCATGTGCTTCCCTTCGCCGCTCACACCATGCGAGAGAAACTACCGTCAAAGCCCCCACCCATTCTTCTCCCCGAGCGCCTACACTACATAGCAGCGGCCTGAACGCAGCTTCTCCGGGTGTAGCTCATAGGGACAATAGTTACACAAAAAAAAACACCTTGGCACAGCATCACAAATGCTTGTGCCTTTACTGCTGTACGTACCTGCTTATTCATAGATGCCTCGCTCTTGGCACACTCCCTTGAAACGCCACAAACACCCGAGATACGATCGTCAAGGTGCGTGAGATAGGTAAGGCTGAATTCACACCTGATGCCCAGGTTCGAGCAGACAAGAGGCTACGTCGATGCCACTCAAACGATACTCTAGCCCAACGTGACGGGCATTGCTTCCCACAACAAAATCACGCGTCAGCCGTTGTTGAAGCTGTGGTCTCGCGCATGGATTTGGTGCTTCACCTTCAGCGGCACCATTTATTTTTTGTTTTCATGCCCTTTTTCGGCCTTTCCCATTTTGCCATTGGCGCCTGCCATGTTTTATTTTTGTTTCAATGTATGACCCAACGGATCCATCTCTAAGGAAAGAGCGTAAAGAAGAGTGTAAGATAGATCAGCACGGAATCCATAGCGTCAACTAAAGTTGCATTTTTCTACGGTTTGCACCGAGCAGCACATGTGTGTGTAGTGTTGCAGTCGGCATCATTGCCGGACTCACCAATTGGGCTAGCGCAGAAGGTGTTTCACCTCTCCTCTGGCGGTTCTTGCCTTCACTCCAATCTATTGCGTACAAGCCGGTTAGTATTTATCCATCAAATGAGGGATCGAAGGATTCAAGAGGCCGCCGACTGAACCGCTCAGCAACAGCTAACTTTCGTTAGGTGATGCCCGCTCAACTGTTAGTAGGTCGTGCCCTCCACTCGTTCGAAATGCGGTCGAGACATGAAACCGTGCCAAGCTTCATTAACCCAGTTTTGTGGGGGACCCGCTAGTGCCGATTCTAGTGCCGGTTTGAAAAGTGCCGGTGTTGTCGGCTCGGACACTAAAAATACCAAGTCGTTCTGTAATCCCGAATAGTGACAAGTGTCCGGTGTTGTCTCGGTAAAATCTCAGGACACACCCGCTCATGACATACCCCGGCACAGGAGAGGGCCCCCCACTATCGAAGTTGGACCGTGTTGTACTCTGAACCGAAGTAACCTATGGTTCAACATTGACCGATAGCCACACCCATCCCATCTCGAGGCTTTTCGTGTACCCCAATACGGACCGGAAACACAGTCGCGACAAACAACCTGTGTTGTCTTCTGGAATGACGGCGTAACTGCCCCACGATAACTCGGATCACCAATTTACGGGACATGCTGTCAACATCGTCTATTTCATTCCCAACGTCAGATCAATCGGAAATATTGTTGAACTTGGTGAGAGGGAGTCGTCCACCGTTGAAATGATGCACCAGTGCCTGCTCTCAGCTTTTCGAAGGAGTTCAATATTTTCAATACGTTTCTTCTCCCTTATTTTCCCTGTATTCCTCTCCTTGCCTTCTCCCTGTTGCCACGAACTAAACACCACAGCGCGTTCAACGGCGCCGCCGTCGCCACCCCGGCCAAGTCGTCCTCCGCCATGAAGATGTCGTTCGAGTCGGAGATCGGTGCGCAGCCCCCCCTCGGATTCTGGGACCCGCTCGGCCTTCTCGCGGACGCGGACCAGGAGCGGTTCGAGCGCCTCCGGTACGTGGAGGTGAAGCACGGGCGCATCGCTATGCTCGCCATCGCCGGTCACCTGACCCAGCAGAACGTCCGCCTCCCCGGCATGCTGTCGAACTCGGCGGACCTGTCGTTCGCGGACATGCCGAACGGCGTGGCCGCTCTGTCGAAGATCCCCCCGGCGGGCCTCGCGCAGATCTTCGCGTTCGTGGGCTTCCTTGAGCTGGCTGTGATGAAGAACGTGGAGGGCTCCTTCCCCGGAGACTTCACGAACGGCGGCAACCCGTTCGCGTCCTCGTGGGACGCGATGTCGGAGGAGACCCAGGCGTCGAAGCGCGCGATCGAGCTGAACAACGGGCGCGCGGCACAGATGGGCATCCTGGCTCTGATGGTGCACGAGGAGCTGAACAACAAGCCGTACGTGATCAACGACCTCCTCGGCGCGGGGTACACCTTCAACTAAACCACCCACCCACCCACTTTTGCGTTCCCTGACGTCGCGAAGCGTTTCCCGTAGGTTTTTGACTAGAAGGGCTGACCTTTTTGTGTTGGTTGGTGGAGCGGGTGTTGTGGTGTGCTGCACGTGCCCCCGATGCACCTTAGCTCCCCAATACGAGTGTCTTTCCTAGATTTTTCTCGGGGTTGGAATAGAGAAACAAACGTTTACGCAACCCTTTTACGAAGCGGTTCTTGAGGTCTTGATTTTTGGGTACTCGAGATAAGACCGCGGTCAACGGTAGTCGTTCGTTCCCTGTTTTGTCGTGAACGCGTGGACTTCTGTTTTGGTTCTTCCGCAAGGGTCTGTGGACTTCCATTCGATTGATGTTGTTGATGAGTGTCGTGGCAGTCCTGATTTTTGTGTTCCCCGTCTTTTAGGGCGATTTTACGCGTGAACCAAGAAGAAAACAACAATTTGAATTCCTCGCCATCTGTGTAGATGGTGCTGCTGCGCGTGGGGTGTGGTCACTTTCTTGACAGCCCGGGCGCCATGTGCGTATGTATGATGTCGTTCAAGCGCGTATGTGCATTCATGGAAACTGACTTCAGTATTGAAGAAGGTCCCCATGTAGATGCTTCGTATTGGCGACCTCGGTCCGAAGTATTTACGTTGTTGGCACCCACAGCATACTGCATGAATACCGGCTTTCGTCTCGTCCATCTTTGCTAAATGCTTCGTACTAGGTGCAAGGTATCTACGCTAGCACGTCGCAAGTGTGGACATGAACTTGGTCAGGCATACCTTGCATCATTGCTACACTGAAGGTACTAGGCACACACCGCAAAACAAACGTACGTGCGCATCGTGTTAGTTCCTCTCGTTTCTGTCGAACCACGACCCCGTCCGACCCCACGGTGTGCGTGCTGACTGTGTTGTCGTTGTGGTGAAGCCTTTGCACCAAAAACTGTTCTCTTTTATCACAGGCGAACGGTTTGTAATGTGAAAAAAACAAAAACATGGAGATGGATTTGTTGTGTGATACTAAGAATATACAAAAAACAGGCAGGCTAACTTTTATTCGAAGAAGGTGTGCGAAAATAGCTTGTACCGAGTCCTCAAGTTGAATTTTGAGATCGGGGGCAAAAGGAAAGTGAAACATTCATGTACAACCCTCCGCTCGCCTCTACACACTGTTGTTGTCGCTGTCGACATGAAAAACCGTTTTGATCTCTCTACAATACTTGGAGGTAACCGCAGAGTGGAAAAAAGATAGAAAATGGTCTTTTCTCATAACTCGAACGTTTGTCTCTTGTGAGATAACGAACATAGATAAAGTCAGTCTTGTTTCCTGAAAGAAGAGAACATGAAAGCAGACACAGAAAAAGAGGGAATATACCGATGAAGACGCGCCAAAACCACTACTACTGCTTCTCTACACTAACTACCGCGTGCAAGGCGATAAACAAAAGAAACTACACAATACAACACGAAACGGGCCACCCGAGACTGCTCCTGGTGGTGTTGCGACGCGATGGCCTTGTCGATGGTGCCGGTTGATGCTGTTGCCCGTTTTGCTCTGAGGTTGTTGTGGTCGGGTCGCCGTGTAGGCTTGACCATGATGCGTACACTCGAGAGGCGTGCTGCGTCGATCGTAGTTTGTTCTCGCTTTGCACCTATTTGGGACTGAACGGGGGTCTGTGAATGAAAACAAAGTTCGAACACCCAAACAAGCTTGCACTTACTTGCTGTGCTTGCGCTGTCCTCCCTTGTGTTTTTGATTGGAACTCCCGCAATGAGGTTATTGTTCTCGAAGGCAATTCGCAGATTCTTCCCCTGACGTGTACCACTCATGAACCATGAGACGAAAGTTGTTCTTGAGGATGCCGTTGGAGAGTTCTATTTCTTCTCGGCAGTGTCTCACACATAGTAGTGGCCGTTGTGGCTTGGAATCGCTCAATTTGAGCAGTAGTCAGTCAGTGTGGCGCGAAACGCCAATTATTTTGTGCTTCGTACGGATAACGTGTGCATACGGCGGTATCGTCGGACCTGACCGCGAGTTGTCATTTACAAGGAGTGAAAAAAAACTGAAGGACGGGTGGGGCCAAAGTGCTACTAGCCAGAACAACCTGCTGCTGCTGGCTGCTGCTGTACTTAGGCCTGTCCTCCATCGGCCGTTTTGCTTGTATGACGGAGAATAAGAAGGTGGACTTACTTGAAATTAGTATAGAAATAAAGTTTGTGCATCTAAATCGAAAATAATACGGCCGATGGAGGACAGGCCTAGCTGTACTACTGCGCTCTCATGAAGATAGACCGCAAACCACAAAGTCTGCTCTGAAAGCCAAAGGAATGCTGCGGCAGAGGTCACATAGACTACATGATCCATCCTGTTGTACGTCGGAAATCAGGCCGGGAGATAGACTAGAGGAGGGAGAACGACAAGAGGCGATGCATAGGGAGGGCTCCCGGATCGTGTTCGTCGAAATTCGTCCCCAAAGACACGCCGAAAAAAATTCACGCAACTCCGGATCGCGAGACAGTCAAGATGTGGACACAGCAGGGACTCGCGCTCGCTCGGAACCAAGCTACAGCAGTGGTGGAGGAAAAACGAGATGTGTAGACTAGATCGATAGACCCAACTGATTCGAATCTCAGGGGGCTTGGCGCATAGCACTACTGCCACTCTCGCTCTGCAAGAAACACAAGCCGACAGGATGTCAACAACGGCGAAGTATACTAGCTTCCGCGTCGCGCAAGATTTCTTCAAAAATCGCCCCAAGCCATTGAAAACCGAATCACGTGACGCAGGATGACGTAGACACATCTCTGAAACTGTGGGAAAGATAGAGATCGTAGATCCAACTGCTTCGAACGTCAGAGCGCTTGGCGCAGACGCAACACCCTGTTTTCCGCAAGAAACGCAAGTCGAAGAACTCACAACCGCCCGTATAGCAGTAGTGGGAACATCTCGAACTGGTAGTCTTTCTGTGTGTGTGTTTATTTTTCCTATTATCTAGTAGTGGGTCGGGCCGTCAGGCCTCGAGTATGAACAAATGCGGCGAAACTAACCCTGAGCTCGTGTACAACAGTCCTGCGGTCTGTGATTGGCCAAGCTGTACTTGATGTCATCTGGAGACGGCTGGTCGATTTTCTCTCTGGAACGACAGCCCACGCCCCCGCCACCTTCGCCCACTCCATTTCTTGCCCACCACACCTGCACCTTTCTCTTCCCCACACCACCACCTCACATCAAGATGAAGTCCTGCGTTGTAGCCGCTGCCTGCGTGGCCGGAGCCCAAGCCTTCGTGGCACCCAGGTGAGAGCAGCTGTTTGGAGGCCTGCTTGATCGCATGCGCTCGGTTGCTGTGATTCTTGTCATGGGTACACGATAAGGTGATCATGCGCCCGTTTGTTGTTCGCGGTGGTGCTAGTGTGCCCGCTCTCGTCTATCCCACACTCCAGCCGCTCTCCTGCTGTTGTGGAGAGCCCGCTTCAGGTTTCAGAAATCGATGTCCAGAAAAGTTCGTTGCCTCCACATTCAAGTTCGTCCCAACTGAAAGAACTGCGTGTGCCCTTCCTTTTCTCCCGCGCGCCTACTTCTAGCAGCGGCTCGGTGGCAGCAGATCGGTGCGCAGGGTATGAAAACAACGAGTTGTATCAGCTAGACTAACGTGACAGAGAACCCATTTGCATGTGCGTACGTGCTCACTCGTAAGTACCTCGCTCCTTGCACGCACGACGCTGTCTCGGCACAACGACCCGCGATTTATTGCTTTGAGATGAAGAAGGTTGTGTACAAACAACACTGCTGTTGTGTGTTAAGAGGCACAAGTCTCCGTCGATTCCACTCAATAGACTCAAGTCCCCCAACGTATCTCACGCGTCAGCCGTGGTTGAACCTCTGCTTTGGCGGGGATTTCGCGGCCAGGAGCACCTCGCTTTTGTGTTGTGTTTCTTTTTCATGTATTCGCGGACGCCCCTATAGACTACACTTTTTTTCACTTTTAATAACAAACGGCATCTATAGCGGACCCTCCAACCAGTATTCTCCACCTTTTCTCTTGCGATCCTTGCCTTCAATCGACGAACATTCGATCCCACTGCTAGCTGCGTAGGGGCATACGCGCAGGAATTTAAAGCCAGGAAAAATATTCACTGTCAAGCAGGACATTCGGGCACATGATTGGACGTCAGCTGCTGAGCAAATAATGTTCCGCGTTGTTGAGAGGGAATTTGCCGCCAGTGCCTGCTCTCAGCTTTTCAAATCCGCTTGAAAGTGGTCTCCAGAATCTAATCCTTGTTCCTGTTTTCCCTTCTTCCCTCTCCTACCCTTTTCGCCGTTTCCCCCCACGTTCGCCCACCCCCACGGATACCACCAACACCACAGCGCGTTCAACGGCGCCGCCGTCGCCACCCCGGCCAAGTCGTCCTCCGCCATGAAGATGTCTTTCGAGTCGGAGATCGGCGCGCAGCCCCCGCTCGGATTCTGGGACCCGCTCGGCCTCCTCGCCGACGCGGACCAGGAGCGGTTCGAGCGCCTCCGGTACGTGGAGGTGAAGCACGGGCGCATCGCTATGCTCGCCATCGCCGGTCACCTGACCCAGCAGAACGTCCGCCTCCCCGGCATGCTGTCGAACTCGGCGGACCTGTCGTTCGCGGACATGCCGAACGGNCCGGCCAAGTCGTCCTCCGCCATGAAGATGTCTTTCGAGTCGGAGATCGGCGCGCAGCCCCCGCTCGGATTCTGGGACCCGCTCGGCCTCCTCGCCGACGCGGACCAGGAGCGGTTCGAGCGCCTCCGGTACGTGGAGGTGAAGCACGGGCGCATCGCTATGCTCGCCATCGCCGGTCACCTGACCCAGCAGAACGTCCGCCTCCCCGGCATGCTGTCGAACTCGGCG
>CACKRE030004339.1:23907-36720 GCA_902602495.3 Ectocarpus sp. CCAP 1310/34
GGGGTTTTCGCAAATCCCGAACGTCGATTATTTCCATTCGTCTTCCCCTTGCCCCTAATCAGAATCCATCAAACTGATGCTTGCGGTAGCAAACGAGAAGGGCATGAACGTCAATCACTGGGATGTGAAGCAGGCGTACACACACGCCACGCTAGACGAGGAGGTTTTGCTGAGGCTCCCCGCTGGGTGCGGGGACAAATCGCATAAAATTGTTAAGGCTGAGCGTGCGATTTATGGTCTGAAGCAGAGCGGTAGGCAGTGGGGGTACCACGCTGCTGATACGCTAGTCGAGAAAGGGTTCGAGCAGTGCAAGGTGGACCCGTGTGTTTTCCGCAAGATGGTAGACGAAGTCGTGGTGATGACTATCGTGATTTATGTGGATGACATTTTGGTGGCTTGGTCTGATGAGGATTGCGAGGAGTTGCTTGCTTCTCTCAACAAGAAGTTTCTCACCAAAAATCTGGGAGAATGCGAATGGTTTGACGGGTGTACCATCGAGAGAGATGTAGAGGCTGGGACTCTCAAAATCTCGCAAACCGCGTACATCGACAGCATGGTGGAACCCTTTGATGTACAATCGACCTCCCGCATCCCTGCTTCCCCTGGTGTCGACCTAGGACCGAAGCGAGATGACGAGAAGGGAGGGGAGTGGCCGGTGAGGGAGGCCATCGGCAGCATGATGTGGGTGTCGAGGTTCTCGCGTCGCGACGTCTCGTTCGCCGTGCGCACGGTAGCGCGCCACGCCCACGCCCCGGCGAAGAGGCACTGGGATGCCATCCAGANCTGTGCTTTCTTTTGTTGCCCCAGAGACCAGAGGTAGTAGCATCCAGGTCCTTGAGGACAACCAGAGGGCCATAGCGTTGATGCAGAACCCCCTCAGCTCAGGTCGCACGAAACACATCGACGTGAGGTTTCATTTGATCCGCGGATTGTTTAGGTCGGGGGATATTACGGTCAGTTTTGTTCCGACAACGGAGCAACACGCGGACCTCTTACCAAGGCCTTTAGCAGGGCCAGCCTGCAGTACCACCGGCGCAAGTTGATGAACCCTAGCTGTAGCAGTTTTTAGCACTTGCGTTGGACTTTCAAATAGGTGCGGCCGTTGTGATCCGCTGTGATAGCGACGGTTTTTGTGGTGGTAGGGGTTTATTCGAGGGGTTTTGCCCGGACGCCGGTTTCCCCTCCATATATTACCGTGTTGGTATTTCTGATGTATCCAGGGGCGTTCTTGCCCCATTGATGGTTAGTCACTTGCGTGAAGAACCATGGAGGGTGTTCGTGGGTCTGCGAACATTGATGTTGGATACATGTGCTGTATGATTTGGTGTCACGCAGATTGGTAAGATTGTCGTTTGGTAGGGGGCACCGCGATGAGCCACGGGGCCCCTCCTTGGTGTAGGAGCTGCCCATGTGGGGCATTCCCTCTTTCGTCCGTGTGAAGGTCGGTCTTTGACCTCTCGTGAAGTTATTACATCACCAAAACAGTCTCACCCGATGAATAAGTGGCGCAGGCCGCAAACAGGAGACACCCCTTGACCGAGTGCGGAGGGCAGTATGGGGGATGCTGTATGCCGAAGATGCCGCGTCGTATCGAGGTCTGCAGAAGGACTGGCGAGAATGATGACCATCCTCGTTGAGGTGTTCGGGGAGGTCGGGCTAACGGTGTCGGAGAAGAAGACGGAGACGCTCCTGATTGATGCGCGCGAAGGACAAACCGACTACAACATCACAGCTCCCCCCGCCTTCGCCGCTTACCATCGAAGCCGCGGGGCAGAAATACGCCCAGACGACCGAGTTCCGGTCCCTCGGTGGCCTCGTCAANAGATGCCGCGTCGTATCGAGGTCTGCAGAAGGACTGGCGAGAATGATGACCATCCTCGTTGAGGTGTTCGGGGAGGTCGGGCTAACGGTGTCGGAGAAGAAGACGGAGACGCTCCTGATTGATGCGCGCGAAGGACAAACCGACTACAACATCACAGCTCCCCCCGCCTTCGCCGCTTACCATCGAAGCCGCGGGGCAGAAATACGCCCAGACGACCGAGTTCCGGTCCCTCGGTGGCCTCGTCAACGAACATGGCGACCTCCCCCGGGAGATCAACTACGTACAGGAGCAGAGGAGCGTGGGCGTGCCTCAGGCGATATGGCCGGGAGCTCTTCGACAGACCGCAAGCGCCATTCCGACTCAAGATCCGCCTGCTCCAGGCGGAGGCGATGGAGGCACTGCTGTACGGCTGCATGACATGGTCACCACTCAGCGGCCACTATCAGACGCTGCGGTCGATACACCACCGACTGCTCCTTCGAGTTATCAGGGACAAGCGCAAGAAAATCACCTACCGGCAGCTCCCTTACGCCCAGACGCTGAAGAGGGTCAAATGCCACAGTGTTGAAGCCACGATCCGACAACGACGCCTGCTATTCGCGGGAGCATTGGCAAGGAAGCCGGACGGGCGACTCCCGAAACGACTGATGCTCGGCGAACTGGCGAGGGGGGAGAAAGGACGTATGGGGGGACAGGAACAGAACTGGCCGAAGTGTGTGCTCGACGACCTGAAGGCATTCGGGGCCGACCACGGATCTACGAAAACCGATCCATGTTGTCTCGGAATCCCGGTACCGAAAGACACGGCACCGAAGTTAAAGTGGACGGAAGCCGCGAAGGTGGAGGGGGGAGTACCCTGGCATGTGGCGGTGCTGCAGGGAGCTGAGAGGTTCATGACCTACTGGCACGAGAAGGAAGAAGAGGCCAGCCGACAACGGGCGCTCAAACGAAACCACAAGCCAACAACCAATGGGGCGGGAGGCAGGCAGGAGACGGACGAGACGGCGAGGGAAGAAAGCAAACGAGAATAGACGGACCGAGTGGCACGATACGTGCCGGATTGAATTTCTATTGGCCAATTCCCCCCGCCCAACGCTGCACCATTGCACCAACCCACCACTAGTGATGACGTACCATTACAATGTATCGCTGGTTGGTGGCCATGTTTGCGTGTTTGCTTGTTCGTTATTGGTCTCTCCACCGTGTGCCTTTTCCTGTCTCTTGTTTTTTGTTATTTTCGGCCTGGTCCCTTTGTGTCCTCGCTGTTTTTCATTTTGTTTTCTCCTTCCTTACTGTTTTCTTTTATTTTTTTCTCTTCTGCTCTGTTTTCTTTATTTCTCTCTTTTTTTTTCTCTTTTTTTCTCTCTTTTTCTGTGCCAGATGGCCATGTCCCTGCTTGCGTTGTGAAGTACAAAGATTGAACCAAGCGGGTGTACATCTTTCTCTCCGGCCTGCGATGGTGACTCCTAGTCTCAGTTGTTACCTCGCATAGCGCGCAGAGGGAGTGGAGGACTCCAGAATATCTGTCGTTGATTTCTATTGACTTGCGGACCCGTCGGGGCCATTTTATTTGAGTGTACACCTTTTTAGGGAAAGTTAACTTGTGACCACGGGAATCGACCGCGTCGAGTGTTGTATCAGTACGGACATACGAAGGTACTGGGTAGAGAGGGATCGGAACGGTTTTTAATGTGAAGACGACGACAACAACCACAACAACAACAACAACAACACGTACTTGCGCAATGACATAATAGCTCAAAACCATACATGAGTACCGCCGCAGTAGCCTTCGCAAGGATAGCATAATCCAACTCACGAACATTTTATGTGGGTAAGTGACATGGTGCAGCCTGTGAACATGAAATCGACCGCGTCAAGTTTTACATACAGTTCCAAATAAATTCAAGAATTTCCTTCTGTTTCAACGTTTAGAATCGACAAGAGTTGCCGCCGTTGGTTCCGTGCCCCCTCTCGGCCTCTACCTTCTCGTTGACAACGATCTCCTCTTCTTGCTTGTCGTCAGAAGCCGCGGTCAAACGGGTGCAGGCCTATGTAACAACAACATCGAAAACATATGCCAAACTTCGAAAGCTAGAGGCGTCCGGGTTATCGATAGACTTATGCTTTGCATGCCATAGCGGTTAGACCATTGACCACGCGTCCTCGAGAGGGCGGAGCATTGTTCCCACAGTACCGATCACCAATGGCCAATCGTTTTTTCCTACTTTGCCAAAGCTGGCTCAAAACTGTCTTCCCTACATGTAGTCTATCCTATCGATATCTCTTGCCGCCTTTTCAACCCACTTCCTATGCCCCACTACAGCTACCGTCTTATCCTGGCTATTCCATGCGTCAATCATCTCCCAGTACCTTCCTCCTACTTGTCTCAGCTCGGCCATGTACACTTCCCACTCATTCTTGTACAACCGAGGTTCCGCGACCACATGAACTCGGTCTTCGCACTCGGAGCCGCAATCACAACAGAACTTGTCGTTTTCATCGTCTACCTTCCTATACCTTCGTCTACGTTCTCGGAGGCCAATGTCCCCGGTCCTGAATTTGACCTTCAGTTTGTCCCTGCATCCATTGGTCCATGGAGGTACTCCTTGAACCCCATTATTCCTGCCTTCAACATTCCGTACACTTAGGCCCTCCTTATCCTTGGTTTCTTTTCTTAGATAATGTTTTTCTCTCTCGGTAAAAGCAACGGATATTTTCTCCTTCAACCCCCCAGTAGACCCTCCGTCTCCAACGTATCATCTTCGTCAATTTCGAACCCCTTCCATACGTAATCTACAACCTCGACCCACCCCATGGGTTGTCTACCCCTCTTCTTGTTTGCCCACTCCGCCTCCTAATCTATTCTCGGCAACCTCTCCCATACCCACATGCGATACCGCCATGTCAGCTTCCTTGCGTCTCTTCCCGATCGTAGGGATCGGATCCCCAGTTCTGCCCTGACGGCTGCATTATTTACTTGTGCGCTGGGGGGCGGGGGTTATGTGTTTATTTGGGCTTTACCTAAAGGGTATTGGAGGTCTACAATCAGCCCAGAGTGTGAAATCTGATGACACGATAAGAGAACCCGGTGACGAGGGGGAAGGGGTTTACTCATGTTTCGCATGCCATATACTCCAGTAAATAGCAATAAATAGCAAGACCATTGACCACGCGCCCTCTACAGGACGGAGACTTTTCCCCATAGGACCAATTACCGATGGCCAGTCGTTCCTTCCTCCGTTATCAAAGGTGGCTCAAATAGGTTTTCCTCCCCTTTCTATCCTATCGATATCATGTCCCGCCTTTTCAGCCCACTTCCCCTGGCTATCCCCGTCTCAGTCATGTAGACTTCTCTCTACTTTCCGTAAACCCGACTTTTTGCAACTTCATGATCTCGTGCTTGGCATTTAGCACCTGGCGGGTGCTTCTTCGGGGCTTTCCCCAAACTATCGGCCGTATAAATCAATCCAGTGTGTGTAGAACTCTTGTGTGAGACACGGAATGACGGGCGGCAGTACTGGCCCACAAAACCGAAGCACAACCCATGTCGAAGCTTCACTCACTTATATCCTCAGGGTAGGGTGAAAGGTGCTTCATCGTTACTTCCTATACGATGTTTCGAACGCGATTACAGGTGCCATGGAACAACCGAATCCGTCAAACATGCGGCGAAAGGGGTTTGGTGAGCACTTGACGAATGGTCATGTTCTAGGTATTTACGTTGCTGAGCCACGCAATACCGCCCGTACCCGTGCTGTTTGTTTTCGCAAAGTGAGGATCAAGATACTACGGGCACTGAGGATAGGGCTAAGTGATGCACGGTAAGGTGTTTGCACTCGCGTACTGACAATTTTCTATGCTAGCTTCTACCCGAGGGCGTGTCAGTACAAAGACATTGGGGCGCCCACCATTACCCTAAGGCGCTAACAACAGCAGCCCAGTCGCCCACCAGAACGAGAACAATAATAAGGAACGTGTCATTGGCACACAGCATCTGCACTCCGCCAAGCACCCAGATGTCAGCCACAAACAACCGTATTCTTGTGTCACGGCGGCTAATCAGGGCGGCCTTGTGAGCGTCCCGCAAGGGACGGCAATCCTGTTGACGGTATCCTGACCGGTTTGGATATGGGAAATCCAGACCGATCAGGATATTCGAGGGGGGGCACACGGAGTAATCCGTGTGTGCGGCCATATGCCCCTGTTCTCAGATGATAATTCGGCGGAGCTCCTGAACGCTGAATAAGCGTTCAGACTCGAAAAACGACGCAACGACGATCGATCGAAGAGCAAGCCAAAGCTGAGAAAACACCCCCAACCCCGGGTATATCGGAACCACTTCCCACGTAAGGAGTCCGTCAGACAGCTAGTCCTTGGGGACGTCAACGTTCAGTATGTGCATGTAGTTCAGGTGCCTCATGAGCGATCGAGATTTACTCGTGGGGTCAGGTACAGCTCCTTGACGGTGGGTTTACCCATTCCGAAGAGCAAGGATAGTCAGTGACACGTGTGGATATTCCCCTCTTTACTTCAACTCTACCCCATTTCAAGAGCGTACCACCAACTGAACCCCAGCCAGGTAGTGCGTAGGTGTGTCCATGGAATACCCATGCTTAACCACTTTCGACTACTGTTAGATTACACCCGAATCGACGTCCTATGTAAGCGGGAAACAGCTCTGAGGCACCTACCGCTTGCACCTTGTTACCTTTTCCATCGAGATAATACTGCAACCGGGACTATCTGGTACTGATAATAGCAAAGACGCCCTCATGACTCTTCCCTCACGCGCCCTTCCATACGTTCTGGGCGCCGACGTACATTCTGGCGCCGTTCTGGGTGGTCATCTCGCCCGCCAGCATCCTCCGACTTGCGGTTTATAACCTGTAGGTGGCTCGATGTAGTAGAGTGGATCGCTGCGATGAGATTCGGCATAGCGCAAGAACAGGGGGGAAACTCCGGATCATCTCCAGTGCTTTCCTACTCTGCTCTGTGTGCAAAAAGGCTGAGCTTGGACCTACGGAATGTCAGGAGTCGGTCGGTGATTTGCCGTGTGTTTCCAGTCACGAGCGATGACGAACAACAACCTTCCATTCGCCAATAATAACACATACACAACCTCTGGAGTGCACCCATCTTATACAGGGGGTTATGTTCTGCCACGTTTACGTGTTGGCACATTACAGGCCTGGTTTCTTGCGTCTCCCCAGATGTGAGAGATACGAACGAGTAGGAGGGCAGTGAATAGGCACTGGTAAATCTTTTGTGGAGCGTTACACAGCAGACAGAATCCACACTCCCGAGAAATACAACACCGGTCGATAGGAGGAAAGAGCCACACACGGAAGTAAAACCAGGACCCCCGATAACAGCATCACATGTGCAAAGCAAACAGCGGGGTGGGATGCTTTGCGTGTGCTGACAGGCAGACGAGGGGTAAAAGCTGTGGTGGAAACGTGTGTACATGCTCACGTGCGAAATCAATACAACAAACAGAATCCAAGTACGGTGTGCCCAGCGCACACAGGTACAATCGAAGGACAACAAAAATACCGCAAGTTCGGAGAAGCGCTTCAGCAGCAGCAGTTTATGTAAGGTCACCGCCTTTGTCGCCACACCTAACAACACCCGCTGGGCGCGATGAATCTGACGAGGACACGTTTGATGTGAGGTTTGCTTTGACGGGAGGGTGGCGGCCTGACGCAGCTGGCATCGAAAAAACGATTCTGTTTTTGCCCCCAAAGAAACAGGCAGCTATTAGCTGGTAATTAACATTTTTGAGCTGCTGCTCAATATGATCCGGATCTAAAATAGAGACTGCACCAGTGGGTAATGGACCCAGATTCGCCTACCTTCGGATTGTGGCGCACCTTACAACGCAACTTGATGTGTTTTGGGACTGGTATAGTCTACTCCTATATAATTTCGTTGGAAGGTAGGCAACGACTTCTGTACAACGTACCTCCCTCCCTCGCTCACAGAAAATTTGTCATCCACCAAGCAGAGGCAGCGACCTCCTCCGAGTCCTCTGCGTTACCTTCAACGAATGTCGTACTTGGACGTTCGAACTACAGAAGCTCTGTACAATACATCTAGACTACACGAAGCTACAATACATGTATCTACATGTAAAGCAATACAGCAGCAGTGTAACGCCAGTTTTCTTTTGTTTGGTGGGTGGTGTTGAATAAACACCAGGTTGATTATGCTATGACGCTCATTGGAACAACTAAGCGCCCAATGTTGTAGAAGATGCAAGCAGAAGCTCAGGCAGGAGACGTTTACTTCGTCACGGTCTTCTTGGGGAGGAGCACGGCGTGGATGTTGGGCAGCACACCGCCGGACGCGATCGTCACCTCTCCGAGAAGCTTGTTCAGCTCCTCGTCGTTGCGGACGGCGAGCTGGATGTGGCGGGGAATGATACGGGCCTTCTTGTTGTCGCGGGCCGCGTTGCCGGCCAGCTCAAGCACTTCGGCGGTCAGGTACTCCAGCACGGCGGCCAGGTACACCGGAGCTCCAGCTCCCACGCGGGACGCGTACTTGCCCTTCTTGAGGAACCGGCCAACACGGCCCACAGGGAACTGCAGTCCAGCCTTGGCCGACCTGGTGGTCGACTTCTTTCCGCGGCCTCCCTTTCCCTTTCCGGACATAGTTGTTGTTGAGTTGGTGGTGAAGTAGACAGAGATGGGATGTTTTGGGTTGTGGGAGGTGGGGCAGGGATAGTCTCGACAGCCAGGAGGCAACGGGAAGCTGCTGAAATCGGAACTCCAAAAATAAAAAAAATTCTATCACGCCGCGCCGTTCTGCTTTCTGATTGGTGCAGATCTGAATCCAGGCCTATGATTGGCGAAGATAATAGCGGTGGACGAAAAGGAACAACGCCAATAACGCCTCCTGAGCGTACTATTTTCTAGAGAGAGCGATCTCTGTCGGCCCTCCCAATCTCTTCCACAACTCTCTCTCTACCCTTCTCACCACACACCCAAGTAGCAAAGATGGCCAAGACCCCCTCCAAGAAGTCCGCCAAGGCGCCCAAGAAGGCCGGCGATAAGAAGAGGACCAACAAGAGGACTGAGTCGTACTCGTCGTACATCTACAAGGTGCTCAAGCAGGTCCACCCCGACACCGGTATCTCCAAGCGCGGCATGTCTATCATGAACTCCTTCATCAACGACGTATTCGAGCGCGTGGCCGGCGAGTCCGGCAAGCTCACCCGCTACAACAAGAAGGCGACCCTGTCCTCCCGCGAGGTGCAGACCGCCGTGCGCCTCATGCTTCCCGGAGAGCTCGCCAAGCACGCCGTTTCCGAGGGCACGAAGGCCGTCACCAAGTTCACCTCGTCCTAATCAACAAGGAAGGTGCGCTCTGTTCTTCAGGAGCCACATCTGCTTGTAGGGTGCCTCGCTTGGGCTCCCACACCAACTAAACCAACCTGGTGTTTACTCAACACCGCCCAACAAACTGAAGATAAAGCCCAATCCAGTTCGGATTCGTTACCCATCCAGCAGTGTGTACTGCCGCAAATTGAAAAAATGCTTTTTTTGCCCGTTTGTGGTTTCGTTGGCATCATCACGCAATCTGCAATCTACTGCTGCATCCCTCGGCGGAGCGATTGCTATGCACTCCTTGGCGTGGTATGCACAAGGAGCATCTTTCGTTCCATTCCATCCATTCGAGTGCCAGTTTCCTTCTCTCGATTTGCGGCAGTATGTCGGACGCACCGGTCAGGGCCATACGAGGATGTCTGCATCCACAAAACTTTTGAACCGTAACCTAAACAGTTCGGACTCTACATTTTCAACACTGCTTGTACATGATGATGCATTTCCTTGACAGTCGAAAAAATGTTTTTTGGCCGAGGTGGCTTTCATGATGGCCTGTAGCATACGTCGGTACCGGCATGGTGTTTTGTCTGCGAAATGCATTATTTTTTAAGATATACCCACAGCGTCAGGAATGGTGTCAACACGCCTGATGCTGAAAGCAGATACACGCACCGAGCTTGTTGGCCTTAAGCTAGAGCATGTGTGGAGCAATGTCAAAACACCTTTTCACACCGTTCGCGCCCTCCACAGCAGCACACACACATGGGGGATCACGCGTAGCATACATGCACATTGTAACTCCTCGACGAGTTTCGTCGGCGTTGCCGGTCTGAAGCTTCCCATTTATTTTTTTACGGCAAGTCGCACGTGCTGACGGTAAGATTGAGCACGAGACACAGGAGAACGAAGACTACAAGGAAGATGTTCAGACCGCAATGGAGACGTTGAAATCATGCTGCCGACACGAAGTAAAAAAGCGAATGATATCCGAACAAAACTTGGGCCATTTGTTTCGATGTCTTTCTCTGGGCTATTTTTAGGCTGTCTTTTTTCCACAAAGTGACAACTGGCTAAATAGCCCCGTGGTATAGGCTGTCAAATAAGGTTCGTTGTCATATTTTAGCAAGAAAAGACGTTGTAACGCGGAGCTATTTGGCCAGTTGCCATTTTTTGAAAAGACAGCGTAAAAAAAGACTTAAAAAAAGACATCGTAACAAATGGACTTACGACAAAATAGAAATAAAGAAAAACGCGGGAGAAATCGCATGAAAGAAACCACCGACAGACGGTCCGGAGGCGGTCATGATGGATATCGTTGAAAAAAATGTGTATATTTTCACCGGTAGGATCAATAATCAATCAATCATTACCTGATGTAGACACAACTTAAAACAGCACAAGTTGCGATCGAGTAAGCCATACAAGACATCGTGGACGCTTACTTCTTCTAAGAGGGAGACCGGGGGGGGGGCGTACTCTTATGTTTTGCATGTCTTAGCGGTTAGACCATTGACCACGCGTCCTCGAGAGGACGGAGCATTGTTCCCACAGGACCGATCACCGATGGCCAATCGTTCCTTCCTACTTTGCCAAAGGTGGCTCAAAAATGTCTTCCCTAGTCTGTCTATCCTAACGATATCCCTTCCCGCCTTTTCAACCCACCTCCTATGCCCCAGTACAGCTACCGTCCTTTCCTCTCTATTCCATGCCTCAAACATCTCCCTGTACGTTCCATCTATTTTTCCCAGCTCAGTCACGTACACTTCCCTCTCCTTTTTGTACAACGGACATTCCGCGACAACATGAACACGGGAGACCGGGGGGTTCGTAAATCATCACTATGATTGTTGCTGTAATAAAACAGAGATAAGTGGGGCTAGAAGGTATGAGTCACAAACAAAAATCTGTGCGTCAGAAAAATTTTAGTGGATCTACTCATCACGTAGACTAGTCTAACTTTGATACAACGGTTGATCGGAGCCACCAGCTCTCGTTCTCGGCAAATTGCTTCTCCTGATAATTCGAATTCAGATCGGATCTAGATACGAATAACGTAGGGTCGAAGTCACAGGACATAGAGATGGGAAGATATTGGAGTGATCACTTCAGTACATCGTAACCTCCTTAGAAGCCACACGGTGCAGCAGCCCAGTTGTGTTGTTTTGGTTACAAATCCCAAAAGACAGATTACTTTTGTTGATAATACATTGCCCTGCTCTGCTCTGGCAGGGCTTCCTCCAATCCGAGGTCCTCTCTCTCCTTGGATCCTTTTTTTGAGGTTGAAGGGATTGAACGGGATTTATTTGTTGTTGTTGTGTGAAGGCTGCACTTTTGCTGCCGCTGCGGAGGCCTTCGCAGATGCGTTGGCGTTTGCTTCATCGTTGCGCTTTTTCCGTAGACTGGCGATATCGCGGGCTTTTTTTGCCGAAGCCTTTGCCGCTTCATCGTTGCGCCTCTTATTGCGCCTCTTACTGGCCATGTCGCCGGCTGCTTGTGCCGAAGCCGTTGCCGTTGCTTCGTCCTTGTGCTTCATCCGTTTACGGGCCACATCATCCCCATTATTATTGACGGAAGTTACCGAACTTGTTTTCGCAGCTTCGGCCTTTGCCTGGATGTCAATTTCTGCATCTGCAATCCGTTTCCAACCTCGAATTGCGGCTTGCTTCCCGGCCTTGTGCTTGAGAGTTGCTTGCTTTAATAGGTCTCGGCGTGCTGTGGCAGCAACTGCACGGACCCGATTTGCAGATGCACGAGCTCGTCTGGCGTTCTTACAACTCGATGAGTCCTTCATTAATTTCGCCAAACTAGCACAGGCTTTTGCCTCGGCGGCACGTTCAGCTCGTGTAGGTTTCTTGTAGTCGTGTCTTTTAGCCGCCGCAGTGTCCTCTTTTTGCTTTTGCTCCGCCTCCCGTAATGCCAGCAGTTCTCTTTCTTGCTCCTTGTTTTGTGCCGAAAGTGATCGAGGGAATAGTCCAGCCCTTGCTTGGGCAGTAGTGGGCTTGGTCTTGAGGCTATTCCTACGCCCTCATATGAAACAAAAGAATGCAGCAAGGAGTAGTGTATCCAATCAGTGTAATATGTAGACTTTATAATAAGCACGACGCTACGACAACAACAACAACAGCAGATCCGGGTGGACTTTGTGACTTACTTGCTGCATCCTTTGTTCGAAGAGTTAGTCATCCGTTATTAGACTGCTACTACACTACTACTTCGTAAGCGCTGACTGGCTGGTCAGATGGTATAGTCTACATACATACATACTTTCGTAGGTCTTACCATTTGGTGGAACCAATTTTGATACGGTAGCATTTCCGAGTGAAGGCAGCCGACGACGCGCCCTCCTCCTGGAGTGTTCTGTTGGATGCTGCTTGGTCACAGCTCGTTTTTTTGGCGGCGTCGTTAGTCCGACGCATACGTTCCACTCGTTCAGCGCGGATATCGGAAAGCGACTGACGTTGTTGTTGTCGATCATTCGCCGAAGTGGACATGGTTGGACGTGTCGGCGCGCATCCGAGGGGCTCAACCGAACCCGTGTGCTGAAGAACTGGATTTGGTGGAGAAGATGACGCCGCAAAAAACGGTTGCCTCGTTGTATCTTCTGTTCCACCATGATGACGGTGGTGGTGTTTTGATGGGATCGTCCTGTTCGGCGTTGCAGTC
>CACKRE030004339.1:40559-65814 GCA_902602495.3 Ectocarpus sp. CCAP 1310/34
AGAAGAGCAAAAGTGCACCCACACTAAAAAGACGTCAATTCGTTGCTGCTGTGGACAAAATGGTCGCGTTTGGCGCCGGTGTGGCGTCGATCGAAATTCCAAGCGCAGGGCGCTCGAGGCATGGGTCTGGCGAAGGTAACGCCGTGATTTCGTGCTCGTAGCTTGCGCGAGCCGGGAGAAATCGGCCGCAATCAAAAAAGCGGAGTCAGAGGATTTTTATTCGCCGCAGAAACCAATCCTATTCGGATTGGAACTGACTCCCACATCAGCCATCACGCATATAGATATATTCAACGGATTCCCCCGGAGCAGTGACGCGCCCACACTGCCGTGCCCTACCTGTACATTCCGACGGCCTTCTCTTGCCGTTCGCCTTCCATACTCACCATATCTTTGACGTGGATACCTTATACGTGGATCGCCTCACTTGTATGTGCATGTGCGTACACGGCTAGTCTCTACTACACCCTGGACAATTTGATATTAAATGCATATTGCTCCAATCAATACATACTAAAAACTGGAATCGATATGTTTTGGTGGGTTCAATACAACGGGAGAATATCTTCCACTACATTATGCTACCAAGATATATGTATACAATACTCGACGGGACCGAGAAGAGTCTTTCTACGTGCGACAGATGCACCCGGGACGTAAGTCCCGTCTACTCGTCTACACCGCCAAATGCCAACTACAAGAAACGAATTGCAGACCAAGCTCTGGGTACGTTTCCCCCTTTGAGTGTCCGATAAACCTCGTTACCTCCATGAAAAAAACATCCTACTCCATGCTATCATATCTACTTGCACACCAGCATATCGTACTGCGCAAGGTATCGGAGCTCTTCTAGTACTAGTAGCCTAAAATAGCAAACAAAAAACAAGGTCGCACAACTCCGTAAGCAGCAGGATGCGTGTTGGAAAGGGTACCACGTCTCGCGCATCGACGTAAGGGTGCCCACGTGCCTACTACTGTGCCAGGTTCCGATTGCCCGAAACGAGCCACAAAAATCGACGACACATCTCCAGTATCGTGTCCGTCGTTTGCATAATGTTTTGCTATCGTTGCTTTTTGGTGACCGTTTCGTGAGACAGACGCCGCTCTTGCCGTTCGCCCACCCCGCCTCTGCCCCCACCGCCACGCATCCCCTCTTGCCACTGCCACCACACGCCGATCCCGTAGGCCGCCGTGAGGTTTGCACACGAGTACATGGCATTTAGGGTGGGGTGCAGGTACGGCAGCGCCGCCGGAGGCGCCACGGCTGCCTCCAACGCCAGCAGCAGCACCATGCCTCCGAGGGAGAGGGCCGCCATCACTCCAAGGCGTGCGCGAGTCAAGCACCTGTGAAGCAGTACGTCTGTCAATTTGCTCAAGTACTTGGTGATAAAGTGCAAGGTGGCGAAAGAGGAGGGAGGAGAGAGAGATCGAACCGGCCTGCCACCGTACGCACATCTTACTCAGGGTCACCAAAGACAACAATATTTTGTAAATAAAAGCGGTGGGCAGCAAGTGTATCTGATACCTAACCCAGGCAGGGTGGTAAGACACCCACCGGACGGTTTCTGCATGCAATTGGCTTGGCGTTTCACTGAAAACATTATTCGTGATGTATTGTTGCATACATAGCTCTTGACGATTTCGGTTTCTGGGGGCGTCGCTGTGTAAGTCACGTACCCCCGGGTACAACAGTACCCCGATTTCCGACTTTCCTTGCCTTGTACTGAGTGCCTATATATGTCAGGCCTATGTTGACCGTTCAACGTTCCACATGGTTTGTGCGTGTGGCGTCGTCAACGAGGTGCCGGGCGTGCAGACAGTGTCTTATCCGTGCTCTACTTGTTACTCTCGTTGATACAACATCATCAATTTGTGCGAGGAGCACGTCGCGTGCGGTCTTGACCGCCTTTTGTGAAGGACATGTCCCGGCTGATGTTCCGAATACTTTCAACGATCAATGTACACATCCCGTGGCATCGGCGCTAGTCTACGGAACGCGTGCATTGCGGCCTGACCTACCTCCCGTATGGAAAAGACGAAGCGACTGGCTCGCCCACGTTGCCCTCCGGTAGTGCCAGAAACTGACACAACAAAATCCAACACAAAGCAAAGAAGGAACATTTATGGTGTAAGGTGAGACACACGATCGATCCCGAAGTCACTTCCTCCTTCGTCTGCCTTCCAGACACATTGCTCCATAACCGTTCTGGGTTGCTGCTGACGCCTGCATGAAACAGAGAATGTACTAGAGTAATACTGTGCGAAAGCCTGGTACTAGAGAAATGCAGACTTATTATATATTATAATAGTGGTCTGGTGGTCATCTTGTCCTTAACAAAAGCCGATGTCCAGGGTTCAAATCTCCCCTTGTACAGTTTATTCTTCGAGAGTTTTAATTGCGCCCGATTCTGAAGGTTTAGCTTCAGTCTCATCGTTCAATATCCGTGGAAATTTCATCCGCATGCCCCACCCTTTCTCTTTTTCTCTTTTTTCTGTGCCAGATGGCCTTGTCTCTGCTTGCGTTGTGAAGTACCAAGATTGAACCAAGGGGGTGTACCTCACTCTCTCCGGCCTGTGATGGTGACTCCTAGTCTCAGTTGTTACCTCGCATAGCGCGCAGAGGGAGTGGAGGACTCCAGAATATCTGGCGTTGATTTATATTAACTTGCGCACCCCTCGGGGCCATGTTATTCGAGTGTACCTTTTCAGGGTAAGTTAGCCTGCGACCACGGGAATCGACCGCGTCGAGTGTTGGATCAGTACGGACATACGAAGGTACTGGGTAGAGAGAGATCGGAACGGTTTTTAATGTGAAGACAACAACAACAACAACAACAACAACAACAACCCCTTGCCCCTGTCTAGAATGCTGATCTCGAGCTACAGTGCAAATCTCGCGGCGCCTCGAGTATGTTTCGGTGTGGAATCGCAACTCATGAACCGTCCCCTAGTTCGAGCAGCTTCCGCCTCCTGTGGCCGGCAAGAGTGGGCCTGACTATTCCTTGCCTGGTTCGCCATCAAACAACCGGTTGAACAGCGAAAGAGGGTCCTGCGTGCTGCGCGCCACACGTGTTCTTTTTTGCGTTTGTTCTTGAGTGACCATTGTTGTTGTTGTTGTCGTTGTTTCTCGCATTAGCTCTAATGTCCACACAAAAAATGGGGAGCCCGTGGTCTCAAAACCCGGCACATACGACGCCGCGGGGAACAAAACAAAAATAGGGTATAAACCACTCGGACGAAGAAAACAAAATGATAAGAATATAACAGGTACCGCATCGACCGTTCGAGAAAAGAGCCCTCGGAAACCGATCAAAACCATTGTACACATGCGGCTGCTCCTGCTGCGGTTGCTGCCGTTATGCTCGGAATGTGGTGCAGTGGCCGTACGGTTATCGTAGTGAGGTTTGACAACAGTCTGCTCGTTCGTATCGCGGTAGCGGTGCGCATCTATCGCCACGACAAGCGCATTGACAAAATAGATTGTCCGTCGTGCTTCTAGTAGAGTTGTGAATCGGTACGAAAAAACGATATATTTTACATCGGCTGCGCAGCAGCCGATATAACGATATTTTCTCCGATATATCGCCTACGGCCGAGCGCAGCGAGCCGTGATGGGGGCGAGCGAAGCGAGCCCCCCCATCGGCCCCCCCCGGCTGGTGAGGGGGCCTCGCCGGAGGCGCCGCCGGAGGCAGAAAATTTGGTGCATTTTCCTTTCATTTCCCGTCAAAATGGGCCCAAATGCGGCATCAAAAAGGGCTTGACTTCAGCTGCAAACATCGCACGGAATGTAGAAAAAAAAAAAAAAGATTAAGATTGATGTATTGTCGCGTATCCTCAGCAGTACCCTCCTTCGGTCTCTCCCTGTGTCTACTTCCCGGTTGGTTCTGGACATGAAAGCCAGCACTACGGCACTATGGATACAGCACTAGCGCTTATCTACCTCCCTACTACCTGCGCATGCAACGTGCAACCGAAAAAAGAAAAAAAACGAGCAAACGAGAAGGAACAAAAATTAAATGATCACTCATGGTGCTGTTGTCTGCTGTTTCTGCGCTGCTGTGCTGTGTGTGTGTGGCGTACAGGGGCTCCGTACTGCTGCGCATACCCTAAATTTGATTCACGGAGCCCCTAAGAAAACATCGGTCGGAACATCGGCACGAATTTTCGATACCGATATCGATATATATCGGACGATATATATCGTGTACATCGTTCCGATTCACAACTCTAGCTTCTAGTCGACACAGGTAGTGTTCTTCTTTGTTGCCACTTCACATACCAGACAAAAAAGAAAGTCTCCACCAACTTACAGTATCTCCACAGCAGGTCGGACGACGACTATTTTCTTTTGTCGTGTTTGTTGTTGCTGAGTGCACATCGGATGTCGCCGTTCGTTACGTGTTCTAGGGACGAGAGTGAGTGTCTTCTCGAGAGTTCATGCCTTGTCTTCTCGAGCCTCTCTTCCTTTAGTCTACCTCTCTATCTCTTTTGCATTTTCGCCGTTAGGGTCCCAAAAACATCGAAGGTCAACGGCAATCGTTTTGCATCTTGCGTAGGAGGCTGGCTACCCGTGTACCCGGCTGCTGCATGTGAGGCGATGGGCGCCGCCTCTTTCCGTCAAGCAATGCGCATGGCCCCTACGGTTCGCCGCACATGCAGTGCTGTGTGACAGCTTCCAGCAGTTCAGAGCGACGACGGTGTTTTTCGCCGGTAGGGGCCCAGAACAACGCGAACCGCGACTGTTTCATTGTTTTGGGGTCCCCCGCTCACAACCGGTCGCCCCGGTTGTCTAGTGGTATCCTCGTAATCCGCTAGTCGCAGAGGTCGTGAGTTCGAATCCCCATGGGGTGAAAAATTTACGAAACTTGCGGGTGAAAGCGAAATATAGCTACGAAGCTCTCGTGGGTACCAAACTTCGACGTTAGCACCATTGACGAGGGAAAGGGACGGCTGGACCCTTCTCGCGATAAAACTAAAATTCAGCACGCACCGCAGGAAGGTGGGGCATGAAAAGAAATAAAAAGAAGTAAAAAGCCCTGGTGTTTACCCCCTCCTGTGTGACCCTGGATGGTTGTAGTTGTACGAAAAAATGCACTGAAAAGTGTAGTACTCTACATACGCTGAAAAGTGTAGTACACGTCTCACCACGAAAAACGGGGGGGACTGTCGCCATAATAAATAGGACGAAAACACACACACAACACTCGCAACCCCATCCATGAATTTCAGCAGGTTTCGTTGGGGGGATGTTTTTCTTGTCATGTTCATGACGTGGTGCCCCGAGCGAGCATGGTTCGGTAGGGAGTCGCAAAACATGACCCCTCCCCGAGTTTGAGCATCAGCTTCGGCCTCTTTCGGCAGACAAGAAGACCGGAAACTGTCTCGCCATCCAAACAACAGTTGGCCACTTGAAAAAAAAGAGGTAGTGCAAATCTCATGGCGCCTCAAGTACGGATTCGTAGCGAATTGCAAACCACGACTCCTCCCGGACTTTGAGTATAGATTTCACCTCCTGCGGCGGATGAGGCCGACGTCAACCCTAGATTTTGTCTGTCTGTGTCGCCATGTTGACATCCACGAACAGAAGTTGGAAAGTCGCAAAAAAGAGGGTCCGCTTCGCCAACAAGAAAACAGTTTATTTTTCGATTCTTCTACAGCTGGAGATGATGCTACCATGTATCGGGTATAATAGCTGTGGTTGAGCTTGAGGGATAGGGTCTGGGGTCTACGGCAGCATATTATATGCGAGGAGTTAACGACTCCCTCGCGCAACGATGCGCATCTCCCACGGCAAGCAGAATGACTACAAGTACGTCATCACGACGCTAGTTCTGGTGACTACAAGTTCAAGTTCGCCCGGGCGTTATTGTTCTTGCCGGAGAAAGAGACTGAACCTCTACTGCGTATCAGTCCGTGTACCCGGTTACTGCATGTGAGGTAGTGGGTGCTGCCCCTGCTGTTTGCTGCGGTACATGGGTCAGAGCGGCAAGGGGGCCTTGTTTCTTCACTTGTTTCTCAGCTCTGCGCTCCTCTACTTCTTTGTTTCCTGTCGCTGGCGGTCTCTCTTTTCTAATCGCCCTTCGTTCTTGCTTGTAATTAACTGTGAGGATGTAAACTGGCTGAGTCCGACTGATTCTTCGGGTCCCCCGCCCACCCACGACCCACCTGTCGGTATAATTCGTGGTCTCCAATATTTTCAGCAGTAGTTGTCTACTAGAGGACATGCGCTACTACTGCTGCGCTCATGGGTGGGTGCAACAGAAGAGCCCCGGCGACTGGTGGCCTGCTGACCTGATCGCAGAGAGAGGTTCCTGCCACTACCACAATACGACTCGTATTGTGTAATATCCATGACGGCGAACGCGTACTACGCCTCTGCTTTTTTCTTTTTTCCCTCTCTCCCGTCCGGTTCTTTCGTTTCGGAGAGGAAACCTACTGTGAAAAGCGCATCTTCTGGGGTCCGCATTTATGTAGCCCCCGATTCTTCCCAGCGTGCGGCGAGCGCGTTCTGGTGTGGTCTCCTTTGCATTCGGGTGTGACATGTATGTAAACGAAAGAAACAGATCAACGAGATAGTTCGCGGCATTCTTGAAAGCATGGAGTTCCCATGGAGTTCCTCGCCACAAAAAAGTGCATGCGCATGGACGGGCGTTGTGAGAAGTGCCGGTCCAAGACTGACGCGGTTTTTCCGGGTACGCGTGAGGTCCACCTCTAATATTCTTTCGCTCCGTTTTGCTTTATTGTCCAGTCTATGACTACCTCGCATAGCGTATTGAAGCGAGCGGAGGGTCCTCGATTAATCTGTCGTCGACTTGCGGACCCTTCTTCGGGTTCATTTTATTTTTCGCGTCACTTTTTTGGGTAAGTTAGCCCGTGACCACGGGCGGGAATCGACCGCGTCAAGTCTCAGACTATCATACATAATATAATAGTACAGGCAGACGAAGAAGGCACTGGGTAGACATAACAGAACGAACGGTTTTGTAATTTATTGTGAACACAACAACAACGGAACTGCTGGGTTCGTCCATCGATTGTTTTTGTAGCACTTATTAAGTATTCGTGTGTGAAACAACTTCTTCATGGATGGGTAATGAGAGGTTTCAACTCAATTTACTGGAGTATGGAGGGTGCTCCTTGTTCTTATGCATGGCACGTACCGGCAGTAGGTGACATAATATATCGCATCATCAATATTCACAGCTAGTGATGTTAGTCCACGACGACGAGGACGCTAATTTGTTTCGGAACGCTATCGGTGCCAACGCCGCCCGGCCACGCTTTCTGCTGTGGAGTAATCGAGCTTTGAAAATTACAAATTGTTCAGGGGGCGTGATATCTTACGTCATCTCTCCTCTCCTGTGTGGTACAGAACTCTTTGTCGTTCTCGGTGGGCGAGCGTGTCGCGGTGTGCGCCCTCGACTTTCTTAACCTCTAAAACATGGAAAACTTCAGACAGGCAACGCGACGATACTCGTCGAATTGCTATCACAATATATACATGGGACTGAAAATTCTGACGATGAACCTCTTGTACCGATGGGATTCTCCGGGCAAGACGGAGCTGATCACAGGGATGGCAACCCTGAGGGGACGTGTTCATGGCTTGAAAGAAAGCTTGGCGGAATCGGGCATTAACTTTTGTTAACAAGCACGATGACGAGTCTGCTCTACAAGTGTTGCTCCTTCCAGTGCCTCCGTACCCTGCATGCAAGCGCCACCCCATGGCCTCTTCGTCCAATTGCAAGTTGGGGGTTTCAGTCAGCGATATCCCGAAAAAAGAAGCAAGGCCAGATTCTCCGAAATGTCCATACTAAATCAACTCAAACATGTTGTCGACTTCCACGCCCGATTTCTCTCAGCTCGAGTACATCCACGCGCACGAAATCGCGGCGGTGAGCAAGATACAGCCCCATAGGCATGCTCCCAAGTCTCGCGAACGCCGGTGGCGAGCAAAGCGATCACGGCTACAAAAAGCATTCAGCCAAATCTACCATGTGCTGCTCCATTTGTGCGAGGGTTGTTCGCCGATAGACAAGCGGTGCCTTCTTCGTGGGTGTCACCGCGGGTGTTACTACTACAGTGTGGAACAGTTCAATTCAAAGCTCTGAGTCCTCGCGGGTCTCGGTAGGTACTGTAGCCACGTTCGTTCCCTGCTGCTGTGCCTGCTGCTGTCGTTTTGGAGCGTTGGTCTTCTTGCCTTACTTCGAATATGTGTGAAAGGGCCAAAACAACGATCGCATCTATCTCATGATACAGGCAGACCGATGCTGACAAGGGATGACTGATGGCTGTGACGTAAGGTGGATGAGTGATGAGTGGTGAGTGATGGGTGATGGGTGATGGGTGATGGGTGTGACTCACCGTCGAGGCGGCGACGTAGAGCAAGGTGCACACCACACAAGGCACGAGCAGCCCTTCCCGAGCGAGCAACGGCTTCATGCTGAAAACGCCGATAACCTTGTCACGATAGATATGACAGCAGCACCGGAGCACGAGCAGGGATTGGCGACGACAGGGTGACGAGGCCAACAAGAGATGACGCCATGTTGATACTGTTGTTATCGTTGTTGTACTGACATAACAGCGCCAATCTCTGCTAAGTGCGTCCGAAATACACTCGTAATGGTCCAACTTACGCAGATGCCTTCCGTAGTCACAAGGCTATTGTAAGAACCAACCCACCGTACGTCCCGTAAATCACTTGCCCCCTCAAAAGAACTCGTGTGTCCACGCAGGAACACAAAATCCAGCCGTGTAGCGAGTTCCGTGACAATTTCCTTCATGGTGGATTGCGCACTGCGGGGGCAGCAATAGTCGTCACAGCAGCATGTTGGGCCACCCACACACTAAAAGAACGGTGACAATGTTTGAAAGGTTACTAGATACATCCAAACACCGCTTTGGATGTACCTGTAGCCACGTCGTGAACAGGGGCGCGTCTCTCCAGAGAAACGCCAGAGGGCAGAGTGGCAGCAGCAGGCTTTTTTCGTGTACCTATGTAGTAGCGCAGATGGGCACATCAATAGTAGAGCACGACACAGTACTTGTCAGTGCTCGTCGCCCGACGTCTCACACACGCGAAGGAGGGATAGGTGGTCCAATCGCACGGATCCACCAGGAGAAAATGCGGGACAAAAACACTGAAGGCAACAGGAAGATAATTCCTCGCTATTCTCGGTGAAAGGAGGCAGCGTTTGTACCACTGACCGTCCGCGGGCACCCATGAGAACATCTTAGTATGACATGGTATGCCAAGCCCTCCTCCTCCTCCTCCTCCTCCTCATACACTTGATCCTAACCGTCTTGATGCCTGAAACAACAACATCAAGCAGTACTACCCGTACCGTAGAGATCGGAGCCCCCCCCCCGGTACCCCCTTCTTCCTACGAAGTCTAGAGCAGAGAGCGCGCGAATGTAGGCGACACCTCTATTGTTCCGTTTCGAAAGGAATCTCGTTCTCTGTCCGTGGCCACCAGATCACAAAACATCAATATGTCGAGGGAACGAGGGAACACCAAACGAGTCCGCCCTTGGGCTATTTAACAGATATTCACGAGCGGTCAGCATGTTTTTTTGGGCACGGACAGGTTTGCTGTTCGGGAAGCTACGACGCAGACGCCGAACAACACTCCCCCGTTGTCGAGATTGTCGAGATTGCATCCGCTGCCTTTTCCTTAGTTCAAACTTCAAACCCAGTTGCCACCTCTCCATGCAAGGCCTTCGCTTGCCGTGCTCAACAAACCATAGCATAGATTCTTGCAACACAATGAAGCCGGAGAAGAAAAGGCTATCAGGTATTGGCCAGCCAGCTAGGCCAATATCGACTACACAGGTCTAGGGATAGCACGGCACAGCAGTGGCTGAAACCTCGATCGCTTGTTCGCCTCCTCACCTCACCTGACCTCACCTGAAAAGAACACAAGAAGAAGGCCATGGAGCTGTTGAAGAGGGCCAGCAGCAGCCTCCTCGCCGTCGGCGATCGGCCCGGCCTCAAGAGCTCCGCTCCCACCGGCACCAAGAGGCTGTACCGACATACGAACGAGAGCCGGGGTGACGCACAAAGCAGCAAGGTGACGAAAGAGACGTACGGCACTAGTGGGGGTTACACACAATGCACAATTCGCGGTACATCGTTGTTGGTACCGTATGCATACCTAGGACGTTGTCCTTCACAAAGGGGGGCGAACAGGGTGTGCCGCTGATGTCACTGCCGCGGGGTGCGAAAGGCAGACGGACAATGCCGATATTCTAGCAGCAGTAGCAGCAGCAGTCACGCCTCGAAGACTGGGAGATGAAACACTCATTCCTAGCTCGAATCGATACCCAACCATGCCATGACATATCATGATGATTCGATGGTTCACGCCGAAGCGACGGAACTTGCATCTGCGAACGGTGCTACGAACAGAACAGTTCTTGCTTACTAACTCTCGTCGAGTCTGAGGTGTGAGGTCTGAGGTCTGAGGTGTGAGGTGTGAGGTGTGAGGTGTGAGGTGTGAGGTGTGAGGTGTGAGGTGTGAGGTCTGAGGTCTGAGGTGTACTGGCAGGCGTTCGACGTTATGCACATAAAAGTCAGATATTTTTATGACAAACAAGGGCGAAAGAATCTTTCCGACCAACAGCCCTGCCTGGTCGCGCACACTACTCTGACCCTGACACCGCGCGAATCATCTATTCTAGTATCAAAATTGAGAGCACCGCCGGCTAGGCTAGGGTAAAACGTCTGAGTGGTGGTTGTTGTTGTTGTTGTTGTTGAAGCAAAATGTTGACGTTGACGTTGACGTTGGTGTTGGTATTAGTGGTATTGTCGGTGATCATGATCATATATTTTCCAGGTGGCTCTTATGTCAACATTCCAACATGCCAGCCAACATCTGCTGTAAGGAATCGCCTCGTGCACTGCTCTGCTGTACCTGCTGCACTGCTGGTACGTGCTGTACCGTTCTGCACTGCGGTACTCTAGCGGGTAGGTCGGTGAAGAACACCTTCCTGTACAATACTGTGTGCCAATCATGGATGATGGATGATGCCGCCTTAGGCTAAGGATATCGCAAGTGGAAACCACGAGGTATCTCGCCTGCGCCCTCCCCTCTTGGCTTCACCCTCGAACCACCAATAAATAGCCAGAATATGTCCCTGTCACCTTATACAGCATACTTTCCTTATCCACGGCACCGCAACACGTTGTGGCTCATCGGCTACGCTGTTCCATGCTCTACTCATAACCTCATCCCAGCATCTTCATGCGCGGCTCATCGCAACCAACCAACCAACCTCAGCGTCGACGCAAGAGCCAGCTTGGCGAGTTGCGGCACCGGCAGCCTCCTCCTCAACTTGAAGACGACATCGAGGCAGAACCAGAGGTTAGCGACCTTGTCCTCGAACAGCCCGCGAGAGAAGGGGAACAACCTGACTGCCACCTGCGTTTGTTACCGTTCCCGTTACATACAATGATAATCAGTTTTGAATACGTTAATGCTGTGTTTTAAAAAACTCGGACTCGTTCTCGCCCGTACAAGATATGCGCCGGGACATTCCGTCCGTTCCGGCAGGAGAAAACCCACGGGACATCCCGTCAAAAGCGAGAGGGTAAACGCGCAGATTGGAGTAGCGTCAACGAACCGTCCATGTATCACGCACAGTGGCTTACCCCCACCCATCCCCCTTACCACGCAGCATGCTCTTATCGGAAGCTTATCAGGGACGGGAGGGGGCCGAAAACGTGGTCACGACTGCAGCTTCATCTTCATGCAAAGGCATCCGTCATGTGGCCTCTCACACCATTTTAAAACCAAGGACACAGAAAACCGGTCTCGCTACTGTACTGGTGTCAAATACCAGCTGCAGCTTTGGGTCTAGCCCCCATCCAATCCCAATCATCGTCCTGCGATACTGATTCTTCCCGACACCACCCAAGCATCCATTTTCACCTCCAGCTACCAAGAAGAGATGTAGCCCGGAAACCCCTTGCGCATACGGAGGGACAAATATCCCATCCTTAAGCGGGTCGTTGTCATGGCGGCATTCTACGCGCGGGACAGGGGTCCCCTGGACGAATGGGCGTGCGCAATTGAACACACACAAGGGACAAGTCTCCAACTTCGTCAAATCTCCAACTTCGTCAGCCCCTGCGGCAGACCCTGCTGGTTCCAAAGAGCAAAGACGCAACAATGCGGCGAACAAACGCACCTGGCTCATCGAAGACAGGCACCCGCTTCGCGCGTCCGAACCATCCTCAGAATCATCGTCCCGGAAAAGGCAGAACGGTGCCCACAAGACCCCGAAGGTGACAATCACTACAGACCCGAGGCCGAGCACCCGGCGCAACACTCCCGACAAACGGTTGAACGACGTCGCTGTGCCATCCGCGTGGCTTCCTACAGGGGGCAACGTCGTTTGATTCGTTGGTCCAACACAGCTGATGTTTTGATTTTCAAGACGGCAGCGCTCAGGAAACATGGTAGAAGCGGTCGTGGTGTGTGTGCGGTGCTTGGCTTGGGGCTAGGAAGGAGATGAATGCTGGTCGGCCTTGCATAAAACTACCTGCTGCCGTAGGCAACTAACTGCCTGGGATTGCTGTATGGTATACCAGTACACGTACAGAGAAAAAAATCTTGGCAATCTTGGCATTGTAGTAGCGTTTACTCTCAACCCTGGACGCCTTCTCAAATTACATACAAAGTCTACGTCGCGACCTTAGACACTCGTGTTTTTAAGGTGAGCGTTTTACCTCCCATGCACACAAAGCATCCACGCTGTACTAAACAGCCAAAAAATGAAACATGCACAAATGGACGTGCCGAAGGAATGACTGACTCACCAATCGCCTCCGTGCCCGCGGGGTTACTCCACACACAAGAGGCCAGCAGGTAGAAGAAAAAAGCTGGAGCATAGTACAGAGCCATCTGCTTGAAGTTGAGAGACAAGGAAAACAGAGCGCTGCCGACAAGTTCTGCCACACGACACGGCAAGGCCAAGATGAATCATGGCAGCAGCAAGAGGGAGAGGGGATTTCAGGGGCAACCAGAAAGAAAGGAACCCTGTCCATGTAGGCCATTCTATCTACTACCCACAGGCGCGGAACACATCCCGTGTCCATGATCTTCCATGCCTCTCCGAGAACCAACAGCCGGAAGCCATACACAGAGAAAACCTGTGGACCTCGATTTCGTAGATGTCGTAGATGTGGTCGTAGCATACCATAGTTATGCAGTAAAACGCTGAGATGCTATTCTATGACGAACATTAAAGTATCCCGACAATCCTGTGTCTTTTCTCGTCTACCTGTGATAGTACCAAAATATACCATGGCAATCCCTTGGTAATACCAACCAGTCACCTCCGCGACGCTTTCCGCTAGCCACCGCAGCAGCAGCCGCCACGGCCAGTCCGAGGCACACGCAGTTGTACTGGAAGTGTCCGTGATCGACGAGCACCAGGGACGGCGAAAGGAGCACCATGCACAGACCCCTCGTCGAGGCAGGATGATCCCAACGCTGTAGTAGGGGCACCCCTCTTCCCCTCCGCATCGCCCTGTCAATAGCCAACCTGGGGAAGCACGGCGTGCGCAAGCAATCAAATCAATGCTGCAGACGAAGTAGGTACGCCAGTCACACATTCCTGCACAGCGGTCAAGGGGTGCCGGAAATTGTAGTTGTGTCAATAGTCCAAAGTGCACGGAGAGACAGAGGCAACGCAGGCGGTGGCCTAGGCGATGTCGGCGGAGTTGCATACGCTGTTCGGCGTCAAGAGTAAACAAATCACAAAAGTCTTCCGGCTGTGATGCAGAGAGAGAGAGCAAGCGCAGTTTAGTCTTTGGCCGTGCTCATGTGCTGAGCCAGTCCCTTGTCTGAGCCATCGCCGCGTTTCATCTTTGCGGCTTTGGGGGCTTCTCGATGACAACTCCAGTGCGCAGTTTGTCATTTCATTCGTGGACGTGCATCGTTCGTGGACCAGCATGGCAAGCATGAACGATAGAGAACCCCGGTGTTTGGGCATCATGCGACGCGCAGCAATTTCCACGCCACACAAGGTGTTTCGCTAGGCAACAACAGGGCACCAAGAGACTAGCAACGGAGACGCAACACCACCATGCTGCACCATGCTACAGAAGCAACGCATTTCAGCAAGGCTGCCTGCCTCTCCCGTCCTCCCCTCCTACAGAGAAGGATAAGGCTTGTACACCCGACAACCTCTATTGTTGTAGAGGCATCGTCCAGGCTGCCGTCAACTGCTGTGCCAGCACGCAAGGAAAACGAACGTGACAGGCACCTTCTCGTGAGTGCTGCTGCGGCGGGGAAGAAGATGGCGAGATCCAACAACAAGACCGTCATCCGCATGAAGGCCTGCCGTTCAAGGGGTAGGGCTAGGATTGTCAATAGGTTGCACACGACAAAACAGCACTGCAGCACGCACAGCGGTGCGCACAGCGGTGCGCACAGCAGTGGATACAGCAGTCCACAAAGCAAGCACATCGCAAGCAGGCAAGTCAAAATAATGGGTGCCGCATGGCGGTGATGCTGCCGGCCTGAGAAAACAAATTATACTGCACAAACAGCAAATACCTTTCGAAATGACCACACCAAAGCCGTGGGTGGGCGGAATCACTTGAGGCAGCATCGGTGGCTCCTACCGTTTGCGTTTCCGAGGAGCGTGGTAGGTGCTACTGCTGTAAGGGGTTGTACAGGGTAAGTCTCATCCGCGGTGCACCTGCTTGTCTTGTGTGCTCGTGTGTAACTAATCAACCGACGCTTGGCAACAACCGCCCCGTTGGAATACATTTTTTACGGAACGACCTCCTGGTTAGCCTTGAAAAAACACACAGAACGGCCCCGCAACACCGCAACGTCAGACTGGGGTCGAGGGTCGATTATGTACAGCAGTGGTCATTTCGTCGCCACCCGTCGACAAGGCTGTCGTACGTCACAACACACAAGTATGAATGCCCATTGATTGGTAATGAGAAGCGATGACCACTAGACCACTGGTCTTCGTGCTTGTTAACAATTGGTACTACAGGTACTACAGAAGTCTGACCGGTCGAACACACAGCAGTCAGCAGTACCAGTCAACACCAGCATGTCCGTTGTTGAGAAGTACGATGAGACCACCAATCAGCGCTGGCTGGTGGTCTAGTGGTCATCGTGCCTCTCAACAAAATACTATGCCCGTCAAGCTTTCTTCCAAGCCAAGAACACGTTCCCCAAGGGTTGCCATCTCTGTGATCAACGCTGCGCTCACTAGATCAGTACAAGCAGGTCATCGCCTCATTTTGCGAAACCTACCGCTGTTCTTGAGTCTTTTTCTGGTGCATGTATAATTCTCGAGGATAAAATACTCAAGAGGGAACATTCGAACCCCGGACATGAGCCTACTGCTGTAGTACAGCCGCAGCATACCGCATGTACAGCAGGTTAGTGCCCTTCTTGGTCGCTACCTTGTGGCTCTGAGTCTCGTAGCCGCGCGATAGACCCAGAGCCATAGATGCGGGCTCCACAATCCTCGACAGCTGACCACAGGCCCACGAGACATAGGCTGTCAGAGGAGGATAGTCCAGTCCCCAATACTCCAGATCAAATCTGGAGTCCAAATGTACACACCACACACAGCAGCGTGACGCATCGGAGAAAACAGGAGGAAACAAGAAAGCGGCGTGGTAGGGGTAAGGGGTGAAGAAAATTGGTCGAGCAAACCGATACACCGGATCGGCCTAAATCGCCTTCAAAACTCAGCCGGCGTCGTCTTCCTGCGCTTGTCGTACAGTAGGTGACATGACACAAGATATCACCCCCCCTGGCGCGATTTTCGAAGCTCGGTTACCGGGAAGAAAAATCACCATTTCCTGCTGCGTATCAACTCCCAGGTGTGTACTTGGATACAACGCGTGTGTACCTTCAGCTTTTCAAAACAGTAGTTGACTGGAACCAAATTTTTGCTCAGCTTTTCGAAACATGTAGTAGACTGCAACCAATATTTGCTCAACATTTCTGGAAAGTAGTTGCCGATACTTGGTCACGAGACGACCGTGGTCTCTGGTCACGAGAGGATCACCGGGAGGATGGTGGTCGGTTGGACTATTGCAACATATTCTTCTTGGTTCTGGGTGGCTTCAACTCGCGTAAACGATGATGATGGACGTGATGAAATATAAATATATAATCGGGGCAAAACTCATTGTTTTTTTTGTCGGTTCGATTGACTTCATCTTATTGATTTACGTCTCGATGACTGTGGCTCAGATACATGCACGCACTATTGATTCGAGGATGCACGTTTCCGGAACCAATCTCAATCTTCCTTCCAATGACATCAGGCTGGGTTCCCTCCGATCCCCCGCCCCCTCACTTTCAAGCACAACATGTTCAAAGTAGTCGCCAGGACAAATATGAATAGTTGACAGAGAGTTGCCTCCGGGAGCAGTTGCTCCGAACCAAATAGTTGCGCAGCTTTTCAAGGCAGCAATTGACAGGAACCAAATATTTGCGCAGCTTTTCAAAACAGTAGTTGACTGGAACCAAATATTTGCGTAGCTTTTCAAAACAGTAGTTGCCTGCAGTCAAATATGTGCGCAGCTTTTCGAAACAGTAGTTGACTGCAATCAAATGTTTGCTCAATTGTAGTTGATTGCATTCAAATAGTTGCTCAGCTTTTCAAAACAAGTGTTGACTGGAACCAAATACTTGCGCAGCTTTTCAGGAAAGTAGTTGATTCCCAATCAACTACCTAATACTGTACTTGTACAGGGTGTGAACTTTTTCGAGAATTGAAGCCCAAAATTTACACTGCCACCAAGCAGGCCGTGAGAGTGGGCCATACGCCCCTCACACCTATCCACCTCGCAGCACACGACACTCCTACGAGCGCTGTTTGCCGTTGTCGTCTACTACGTAGACTGTACAAGAATCTAAACAGCGAGGCCGTAGACCACATGTGGTACATGTGTAGACTATTTATTTGGTTCCAGTCAACTACTGTTTTGAAAAGCTGCGCAAGATTTGGTTCCAGGCAACTACTGTTTTGAAAAGCTGCGCAACTGTTTGGTTCCTGTCAACTGCTGTCTTGAAATGCTGCGCAACTATTTGGTTCCGAGCAACTGCTGTCTTGAAAAGCTGTTCAAATACTTGTTTACAGGAAAATACCGGTAATAGTTGGTTACACTCAAATAATGGTGTATTTACATTTGATATCTGTACAGGGCGTCAACTCTACTGCTGTGCTGACCGCCGCCTGTTCATTTACCTCGATGATACGTTACACACAAGGACTAAACTCCATTGGTGTAAATCAGGATCACTCCTAACCTACTACCCTATGTATCCCCCTCCCCTTCAACGCGTTTCACCTTCACAAAGAACAACATAACATTGTAGATTTCAAATGAGCGGGAAACAGTCACACTCAAATCTACAGTACAACTCCAACTTTTGAAAAAAAAAAATGTGGTGCGTGTACATGTACAACAGTCCAACAGCTGTACATACTGTAGTCTATACACAAGTCGCCTAAAACAGCAGCGAAGTACTTTCTAAAAACAGCAAGTTGTCAAACGACACTGCGCCATGTTCCCTGTGAAGGCCACATTCCACATAAAATTAATATGTATCCGCCTATACAGATGCTTTTGTTCTTAGCTCCAGCTGGCGTTACAGTCGTCCCCGCTTATAAGACACCATTTTTAAAGACACTCCCCGCTTTAAGGACACAAACAATCTCAGAAACATGGTGTCCCGCAGGTCTGAAAAAGTAGGGGGGGGTAGGGTTGTCCACCATTCGACCCCCCCCAGAAAATGGGCTGCAGCACCTGTAGATCCTGGATCATCAACAGCGGTCTGCTGCAGCCGCACACTGCGTGTGGGTGTATGGAAAGATTCATTCCATCTGCTAGCGGTGGAGAGGTCTTGAGGGATGAGGTACAACTTGAGATGGAAGAGGTAACGGAGAACATGTCAAACGTACACGTCGAGGAGGACGTGTCCAGTGAAGAGGAAGGCGATCACGGTTGGCCAGTCGTGCATAAATCTACGATTTCAGAGGGCGAGGTTCGCTCTCGTCTCGAACATGTCCGCTCTTACTTGTAAACACATGGAAGAGACGGCGAGTACAGCGAAAATGCGTACCTTCTTTCGAAGACTGTGCATTCATTTACTCATGAAACTCAGGTCAAGCGAAGAGCAAAGGAGGGGGGGGAGGTGCAGGCGACTCTTCGGGAGACGTGGCGGGTGTAGTTTTTGGCTTCGAGAGCAAAGCACTTTTTTTTATTGCCAACGTTCGTTGTTTGCCTTGGGTGAAGTCTCGTGAGGTTGAATTTGGCGTTTGTGTTGTGTTGTGCCTCGTTTTGACCTTTTGGGAGGCGCGGTGTCCTCTTTGTCGCTGTGCTTTCCCGACATTCTTGGTCTCTTGTTTCTGCGTATTCTACATTTTCCTAGTGTCGTTTTACAACCTTCGATATTTCTCAGGTGCGGTAGCGAGATCTTGGGCAAGATATTCACGGGGAGGACAACGCCTAAAAAATAAGAAAAAGCAAATAATTAAGCCCATATCAACACCAGCGCACTACCGTCGTGTACATGTACGATGCTTAGGTCGTAGAACACCATCGCTTTCAGCGTTTTGGTGGTACAGTACGGGGAAATTCAAATCGATGGTATGCAAGTATGTATTTTTAACAATAGCAGCAGTGGTTGCGACCTTCAAATCACCTTGTGTCGTAGGTTTCAAACAACACCGCTTGTGGTGGCCTTTCTGCTGCGAATGCGCACCTTTTGACACATGTTTGGCCTTCATTGGCCCCGGGGATGGTGTGTTAGTGGCCCCGGAATTTTAAAGACACTTCCCCGCGTGAAAGACACTTTTTTTTTGGAAAAACGTGTTGTGTCTTTAAAGCGGGGTCGACTGTACTCATTACTCAGTGTTAGGCTTACACAAACTCAAAACAAGCTAAGTCTCCAGTTGGTTTCAATCCACGTACTGACAAGACTTCACCACATCCCTTTCGACTCACGAGGTTATATCTATCTCGAACGCGTATGTAGTCTTTCTGTGAGGTTATGTTTACTTTCTAAAAAACAGCAGTAACGGTGCAGAAAATGGCGGCGATGGAACCTTCTTGTCGAGAGCTTTCCGAACACGAATAATTTGATATTGACATCTTCGTCGTGGAGCAACCGAGCTTTGAAAATCAATCCCGGGGGTATGGTATCTTAAGCAACCTACGGTGGACGCGTACCGCCAGCACCCGTTGCTTGACGCCTCATGCGGGCTGTGCTGTGCGCTATCTACACAGGACAATAAGCGGGAATCCACTCTTGAGAGGGCGTTGGACGCTTAAACCGCTCTTAATCCGTGAGAGCGCCGCTGTATCATAAGCCCCCCTGGGCGAACTTCGGGATCGTGGGTACGTAGACGGCGCAGCAAGGTGCAGTCAGCACGCGGACAACATGAAGGGTGCCCGAAATTTCGAAAACACGAAAATGCGGAGGAAATACACACGCTGCACGCTGCAGCTTTGGATGGGGGCATCCCGGACAGTGAAGGAGAACACCATTTCCAAACTCCCAACGCGACTGAGTGAGTCCCTCATCAGGCAAATCTTCACCGTTGCCATCACGTTTGACTACCTGTACCATTGATGAAGCGGCAGAGCGTTGGTGATCTCCATCCAGTGTCTCTGTGCTTCGTAGTCACCGTACATAGGTCGCTCTCCTTGCCCAGAGTACGGCCACAGCGAGACCATGCATCGCAGCAGCAGAGCGAACCACACTGAAACCAAACGTCCTGGCTGCCACTTTGTCAGGGATGGTAAATCGGTAGCGGGTCCATCCATGTCAACTCGTTTGTCTTCGCAAGGCGAGGATACAGCCTCCAACCACATGCAATAAAACGCAAAACGCACCACACGATCGCGCTCAGGGTGTTCCAAAATGTATGGAGGCGTTTTACATTGACGAACACGCCCCCTCCACTTGCTCTTCCTGTCTCTGTCAATCTCTGTCTCTTTCTGTCTGTCTGTCCGCCTGTCGACATCCGGCCTCCCTCGCCGTTTATTCGGATCCATGAGATGCGGATTGGTGTACGATCCTGAGCTCCACAGCAGGGATGGTGTGTCAGGACTGCTGTGCCAACGGCCTGAACACTACCAGCAATTACCAGTACACACCACACACGACGACGTTTTTGGGAGGGAACAGTATTCCTCGCGCGAGTGCCGGCCAGGGCGACGAGACGGTTGCTATACTACTAGGCATAGTCTAGACAACATGCGAAAGAGATGCACTGCTGCTGCTGTGAGGCGAACGCACTTTTGGGAAATCTTGCATGCATAGCATAGCCAGTGAAGTTTGGGAGGGAACACGTAGCAAACAAACGCGTAGACTGCCAGTTCAGTATAGACTAAGAGCATGTTTCGCGGCCATTTTTGGCGACCTCACCGGACCGAGAGGTGACGACTTCCTCTGCGACATGGAAACCGTTCTTTCAAAGCCACCCACACAGAAGGAAGTACACTGGCAAGGATGATGAGAGCAGTCATTTCATGCATCATCAGCGACCGTGCAAGAGGGGAGGTGGTGGTCAATAAGCGGGTGTGTTTAGCGTGATGCTCCAATCGGTTTCACCTCTACTCTATGTACCTACGGCAGCTCCTGTAACGTTTGTGTGTGCGTTTGCCCATTGATTTCACGCCCCGCCCCCAGTAGAGATTGTAGTAATAATACACAACTACAGCTAGCTGTAGCTTGCAGTAGCTCACTGGCTGGTGGCTTCCCGAGCGAGATATTTCTACATGTAGATATTAAACTCGCCGAAGGATCATCATTGTTTCTCAGATAAAGAGTAATCAATCCTCATTTGGACCCGAGTTGTATTCGTGGGTCTGCGAAAATTGGTGTTGGATACATGTGCTGTTTGGTGTCACGCAGATTGGTAAGGTTGCCGTTTGGTAGGGGGCACCGCGATGGTTCACAGAGCCCCTCCTTGCTGTTGGAGACGCTCTGTTTGGAGCACTCCCTCTCTCGTCCGTGTGAAGGACGGTCGTCTACCTCTCGTGAAGTTAAAACATCACCAAAACAGTCTCACCCGATAAATAAGTGGCGTAGGTCGCAAACAAGTTGAACCCAACCTTCTCCCTCTGCAAGAGACTTTCCCGCCACTTCTTGGGTTGAAACGCCAGACACGGTAGATGAGGACGTTGTGGCGAAGGTAACCACAACCTCCTCTTGCCATCCATGCTGTAACAACGTCTTTACCTCTCTCAACCCTCCCGAAAGCATTGACGGATTGCCTTGTTCTTTCCCAGAACGAATGTGCGTGAGGAAGGCTCAACCGCAACTGATTGATGATGTTCGACGAACACATTTATCCATACATGGTAGTGTTATATACGACACCGGTGTCGTACTTCCTTATATACGACACCTACCATTTCTTGGCCCACAGGTCTCTAATCGGCGTACAACAAAATGCGCTGTGTAGCCACGGCCCGCAGCTATCAGCCCATACTTGGGTCAAATCGGCCAAGTGGTTGAAGAGTATATAAGCTTATCTACGACACCGCCCTTGGGGACACCGTCCAGCCGGGTGTAGGCGTACCATGGCACTGACTGGGTGGATTTCGCCCCACAGCGGCTTGAACGATAGCTCTGGCCTGTACGTACTCATCGCGAGTTTACGTGCGATCAGGCGATGTCTGTGCAAGGAGTTATGACCGGAACGTCGCTGACACCCCCCCGGTAAGTTGCGGAGCCCTCTATTTTCGGCTCTTTCTCCGCAACCACTTGGCCGATTTGACCCAAAATGGTATGGGCTGATAGCTGCGGGCCGTGGCTACACAGCGCATTTTGTTGTACGCCGATTGGAGCCCTGTGGGCCAAGAAATGGTAGGTGTCGTATATAAGGAAGTACGACACCGGTGTCGTATATAACATTTGCCGTTCCCACAGGGGCGCATGGCGGCTGCTTCAATCAATCCCCCGTGAAAGGGTTAGTAGCGCGCCAGAACCGTGCCCGTTCCAGAAACACCGCAACTGTGCTCTTTTGAAAAATCAAATGGGAAAAGGTCAAATGGGATATGGTCAAATGTAGATCTGAATTACTCCTCGTCATTCCGCCATTTCGAGAAGGGGGGACCTCGCCTCCCTACAACACCGAGACGGAGCACGCCGGGTTCTCACCGCACCAGGCTCTCACATCACCCAGCGGGAAGCGCCGTGAGCTATTCGACGAGTCGCATGGAGGGTGCGCTGGATCCTGTTAAGGGTGTTCCATATCTTGTGCTTTCTTCCTAGCACGGATGACACAGCTGCGCATGACTGAATTTATTTTCTGGTGCTTACGCATCCAGAGACAGTTGCAAGCGCTTTTTCTAGAAGGGCGGGGGGGGGGGGNCTGGTTGCCGAGCTCACGAAGTGAATTGGCTTGTTTTACAACGTCGTTGCCAAACGACGAAAAGCCAATCCCGATGGCAAACACCGGGGGGGGCGGCTTGTTTTACAACGTCGTTGCCAAGCGACGAAAACCCAACCCCGATGGCAAACACCGGGGGGGGAGGGTGCGCAAAAAATCAATAGAAGAGCATGTGTCATCAAGATACACGACTTACCCATTGAAGCATGCTGGAACCTGGCTGTGCAGTGCGTTGTTGGCCGATGCTACTGTTCGTTTTGGCTCAGGAAAAGAGGCAATGGGTCATGCATGCACGTTCGTTGGTGGTTGTGTGGGTCTTCCTTACAGACAGGTATTCCTAAAAACTACCCTCGCCTGGAGTCCATGCCGCCCCGTCCTGGCATTTAGGGGTGCGAGGTCAAGTGTCTAAGGACTACGGCATGCTTACACGAGTACCTCATGCTCTCCCATAGCCTCCCCCGTGGATTTTCGTCGCTTGGCTACGACGGTGCCGCATTTTTTCGTGTCTGATTTTTCTCGGTAACCATGATGATGGTGGTCGCGTAGTTCATGTCGTGCGGGGTCGAGAACCCTCACTCCGCGCAAAGGGGGTGATCGCACCACGTGATGCTAAATTGGTCAAGCACGCTCGAGGCAGTTACACAGTGCTTATAACCAACTACAGAAGTGAAGGCACAGAGAACAATATACGCACTTCGCGGCGGTATTTGTTTGCATGCAAGGAAGTATGCACGAGATGCCGAACACCCTCCGCAGGATGCAGCGTACCCTCCACACGACTCGCCGAATACCTCACTGTGCTTCGCTCCGTCCCGGTTTTTGTAGGGATGAGAGGACAATGGTCTAACGACACGTCACGCACAACTATGACCATGAGTAAGCCCCCCTAGAGTCCTATCTTTCGCGCAACTTGTTATTTTGTGGTAAGCTCGCGCCTAGTTGGCCCCCTTCGTCCGAGTACGTGGTGTTCTTGCTTGCCGATTCCTTTTACGGCCAGGATTTTTCCGCTGAAATTGCCCGGCGTTCCTCGTTCGAGTTTGTTCACGACTCCCCATGCAGGATGGGCAGCGTTCTATTTTCTTTGCGGGGCTGCAGTACTTGATAAGGCCTCTCATGTTGAAAGCTAGAACACACATACATGTCGATTGCCACCGGAAACACAATGGTTTCCCTACGAATATATCTCGATTTTTTATTCACCGCATGCGTTCTCAATACTTGTAGAGACCTCTCTAACATCCTGAGGCCATAGAAAAGGCGACAGGTTTCCTGGATAAAAAGCGGCTTCCGCGGTCAATCGTAGGTACAAAATTAACGCGCCAATGCATGGTGTAAAGAAAGGCAATACACACAGACACAAGGAAGAGCCTCCACCCTCTTGATCCACAAGGGCACAAGGGTGACGTTGGGCGTTAGTGTCCTGCCCGCTCGTCACAGCTACTGCTGTCCTACTGTCCGACGGTAGCACCCGCCACCAGCGCTGCCGTATTCCCCTATGCAAAACCCACGAGTCTACCACAGCATCCGCGTCTCAGCTGCTGTACTATTCAAACAGCAGCTTCAGGCCGCCGTTACGGTGGCGGGTACACACTGCTGAGACTGCCGAGTAATGAACTCACCAAGGCACCCCCTGCCCAGCCTAACGATAGTCAACCAGGGAGGAACGCAATGTCTGTCTAGAGCAGCGGGTGTAGTCTAGACGCTTGAACGCGACAACTGTCCAAGACCCTCTCACGCCGTCCATCTCACCGTCCGTCCGCCTCCATGCTGTCGACTTCGTCTTTCAGCAGACCAAGCTCTCGCTGCGGTTGTGGGACGCGTGTGATGGAGAAGGACCGCAACCCCCGCCCCCGCCATGCAGAAAAACGTTGAAAAGAAAGGCAAAACTGGTACAACAGCGCTAGTGACTGTCGACAATTTCTATGGTTACCCCGCCCCACCCATGAGTGATTATCACACGGCGGTCAGACGCTGTCAACGCGTGGCTGCCTCACTGATCGAGGTTTGTCAGAATGCCCAGAACAATTATTGTCCAGTTGCTCCCTAGCGTCAACCGAGCCCAACAACCTTAGCCTTCGGCTAAACCTTCGTCACATGAAGGGGGCTACGCGGAAGCCCTCCGCCACCCCCGATCTAACTGTAGCTTTCGTAGGGATCACGCTCCCCCCCCCACCCCCCCCAAACGCGACATTCAATCTTGGATGCGTTGCGGTTTCGGGTCTCCGTTCCTATCTGTAGACGCAGTGGTACACTCCTTTTGGACTGCTCTCGACGCAGTGATCCGGGAGGTTCACAGCCATGACCATCTCGTGGTGCTAATGGACGCCAACGCACGCACTGGTAGGAGGCGAGACGGGTGCTGCGATGGCAAGATTTTGGGCGCGTACGGACGCGACATTATGAACAACAACGGGGAACGACTCCTTGGACTGACATCAGACAACCAACTCTCCCTGACCAATACCTACTTCCGAACACCGAAAGGTGGAGTGCAGCACACATTCCAGAGCTCCAACAAGAGGAAGGAAAAGTACCGCCTCGACTTCATCCTCGTGCGTCAGACGGACCGGTGTTTCGTGCGTAATGTCTCCGTCAAACGTGTCGACTTCAAAGACTCTGACCACAACCTCGTGCTTACGACTGTCCGCCTCCCCCCCCGTGTCGCACCCAACCGACGAGTGCGGGGGAACAGCGGAAGCAGCCGGATCCGTATCGACCTCGAGCGGTTGAGGAAAGACAAACGCCTACGGGTTGCCTTCCAAAACAGGACCTCCAGCCGCCCTCCGCCCACGGCGCTGAGGCGGCCAACGGGAGAGACCGCCGCCGAGCTGACGGCTACGGTGATGTCGGCCGC
>CACKRE030004339.1:86199-99801 GCA_902602495.3 Ectocarpus sp. CCAP 1310/34
GTGAGGTTTCAGTATGTGTCTATCCTCACTCAAAGCGTCTACGTGTCCGGCACTATCCAACATCACACTGCAAGTCGTGAGGTTTCGTATGTAGGTATCCCCACTCAGCGCGTCTATCTGTCTGGCAAACTCAAAAACCAACCCATCTGTGAGGTTTCAGTATGCAGCTATCCCTACTCAACGCGTCTAGACTATGTGTCTGGCGAACTCAAAAATGCATCAACTCGGAGGGGATGTATTTCCCTTATTGTCTGAGTCGATTTTGTTGCATCGCAGGGCACAAAAAGCATGATATGGGACGGGAAATTCATCTGCAGATCTCCGCTTTGAGCGAGATTAGGTGTACCGTTTGTCACGTGGCCCTCGCCGTTGTTTTATATGTGAAATGCTTTCGTTTTCTTGTAAAAAAGCCACAAGCTCCCCCTCCTGGGTCTCCGAACCCCGAACGAGCGTCGGATCGATGCCGAACACCTTCCCAGCACTAACCACGCCTCCCGACTGGGTTCCCATCGGCACACTTGCTCCGACTGGACTTAAGCACCTTCAGCTTCTGCACGTTCTCGTATGCGCTGCGCCCACTCTTTCCAGATACTCGCCGCAGTGTGAACGGAGCTGGCGGGTACTTTCTGGAAGGCGGGCCCTTCCTCTTCTTGGAATCACTCGCGGGACGAGACAAACTCCCCCAGCTGCTGTCTTCGGCCGTCTTTCCACTCTTTGTCTTCGTTCCTCTTTCGTTCCTCCTCCCTCTGCTTGTTGAACGCTTGCTCGCAAACCTTATTCATCTCAGTTTGGCTACTCTCTGTGAGTGTGTGGTTTATGGACCATCAACATTTTGCACAACCCCCCGGGGCAGCGTTGGAAAAAATAAACTAATACCCCCCGCGGTACGTCAATTTCCCCCCGGGGGGTTGGTTTCAGAAAATAAACGATCCCCTCCCCGGGGGGAAAACTCCGTAGTTTACGGTAGTGGCAATAATAATGCCACTGCGTAGTCAACAATAGTGGCAATAGCACGGGCCCCTCCTGGTTTTTATATTTGGTCTCGGATCAGCGTCCTGTTCTCCTTTTGCAGATGTGGTGTTATCTCCCCGGGGTTTGAACTCTACGGCATGTCTGTGTGTTTACAATCTCCGATAGCTTGGGCATTTTTTACCGCTCCACAACTCCTGGGCATGCGGGGATGCGATCTCCTACGAATTTGGGTCACATATGCCTGTGAACCACGGCCATCTTTTGCCGAAGCACGACCAAACCGGTGTGACGAAGAGCGCGTAATTTTCTTTTTGCTCAGAAGTGAACATATCGTCTAACGGCGCCCTATCGGCCTCGCTCTGGTCCGAAAGGTGCGATAATGAGACGTTACGGAAATCAAACTTTGGCCGAAATATAGAGGCTTTGTTTATTTCCCTCCTGGGGATGAGAAGGGGAAAAAGGTCGCTCGCTCCGCGGCTCATTAAAAATCTCTCTGCGTCTTAGGGCTTGGGGCGAAATACAGGGGGACTCCGACGTTTTGAATTGCCACTACCGGGGGGGTTAGATTAACCGTAGATGCCAAAAATGCCACTATTGAGGGCGTATCACTGTCAGGGTGCCACTTGTATTGTATATCGGGACCACGAGTCAACTGCTGTCCTTCCATTTCTAGAGCGGAGAGCATGTCCTATTATTGCTGCCACACATGTCCTTCAAACGTGTATACTTGTCTCTCATCACGGGAGTCGAATGATAGTTCAGTCGAAGGCCAGCACAGAAATATGCGCATGCATGTGACCACAACCTGCTGCACCTACCATGTGACCATGGTCCCCTTGCTTCCGCGACAGGAGGATGGAGATGCAATCTATGACACCACGATTTTCAGACAATTTCAAATAATTACTCTTGGCCAACACGAATCAAAAACATTCACAACGGACATTTTCCCTCGGTACTAAGGGTGGTGTTGAGTAAACACCAGGGTGGTTGTTGGGGGGAGGACTCACGTCGGCGGAGTGTGAGTGGCCTCCATTGACACAGCCTAGGCTGTGACGACCTAAGAGCGCTCGCCGCGGATGCGGCGGGCCAGCTGGATGTCCTTGGGCATGATGGTCACGCGCTTGGCGTGGATCGCGCACAAGTTGGTGTCTTCGAACAGGCCCACAAGGTAGGCCTCGGCGGCCTCCTGCAGAGCGAGCACGGCCGATCCCTGGAAGCGGAGGTCGCTCTTGAAGTCCTGGGCGATCTCACGAACAAGGCGCTGGAAGGGGAGCTTGCGGATGAGCAGCTCGGTGGACTTCTGGTAGCGACGGATCTCGCGCAGGGCAACGGTGCCCGGCCTGTAGCGGTGGGGCTTCTTGACACCGCCGGTGGCCGGTGCGGACTTGCGGGCAGCCTTGGTGGCCAGCTGCTTGCGGGGGGCCTTGCCTCCGGTGGACTTACGGGCGGTCTGCTTCGTGCGAGCCATGTTGTTGAGAGAGAGGAACAGGAAGGTAGAGAGAAGAGAGAGTTGGAAATGAACGATATGGGGGAGGGCATCGGGTAGGAGACCTCGCCACAAAACGCGGCGAGTTAGGTACAAGGATGTTGGAGATTGGAGATTTGAAAAGTGTCGGTTCGTGACGTCTTGTTTATCGAATCTGGAGTCATGATTGGCTCAAAGATGGAAATCGCTCTTGTTTGCGTTTCGAACCGGAATATGTGGCTCCTCCTTCTCTCTTGCGCTCGCCTCTTCGTCCTCTGCCGTTTGATTCTCCACCTCCCACACACCCTTGTCACCCCTCCTCTCTCTCAACGCTCAACTTCTGTTCAGCACCAAGCAGCAGCCATGTCGACCGCCAAACCCACGTACAATGTGGTGAGTACCCGGCCATGTATGCATAGGTGAAGGCTACGCTGCGTTTTCCGATTGGAGAGAGAAATAGTTGCGAGAAATGGTTGTACGCACGGGCGTTCGCCGAACTCTCCGTGATTCATCTTGTTGTGATTTCCGAATGTCGGTAAGCCACAAGGTGTTCGCAAAGTAACACCCCAACAAGCACGATGAAACGATGCAGGGTCCTATGTCTCTGAAAGTTCTCACGTGTCCAACGCTGCTGTGCAGTACGTAGTCGTGAAGTCATACCGATGATGCAAGCGGCCGTTGGTTTGGGCGCGATTGAAGCGCACACGTCGCCACGTTGCTGGGCATTGGGCATCCGTGAAGGTGCGTTGAAGCCGGCCATACGCACAGAAATAACGCTTTTGAATAGGGTGTTCCTTTGCTGATTCTTTACCCCCATACCCGTCCGTTTCTCTCCTTGCACCACAGATGGTATTCGATGCCATCAAAACCCTCAAGGAGCGGAACGGATCCTCCATCCAGGCCATCAAGAAGAGCATCACCGCCACCTACCCTACCCTCAACTTCACGCCGCACCAGATGCGCAGCGCCCTTAAGAAGGGAGTGGAGTCTGGCAAGTTCGTCAAGGTGAGACCTGACCGCCCCTTGATTCTTGACTCCTTGGTTATGCATAGTCTAGTCTACAAGCGTACAATCTTCATTACTTGATTGCACTCTCAGCCGAAACGTGGCTGACGCATCCCCATCCAGGAGGGTACTAGTCTGCGCATGCATGTGAATGATCGTTCCCTGCGCAAAATACCGATGAATCGTGTGGTGAGGTGACATTAGAGGGAGCTGTCTCCTGTGGACCAGGCAACTGTAGCTGAGAGTGTCACTGTCAAGAACAAGGTAACCATACTTGTGAAATGCATACGAGGTAACACCCCCCGTAACACCATTATAATTAGACTCAAGAAGGAAACTTGATCACCGGGCGCGTTTGTGGGTTTTGCGGTCCCTCATGTCACCCGTGTATGGTCTGAGGGTATTGTACTTTTTTATGGGTATGGGACTCGGGTTGTCCCTTCGGTAAATGTCAGCACCAGGTGTGGTTTGTGGGGTTGCGGGTAGGATATCGGTTGACAGGTTTTGTCGTGTGTTGCGCGTTCCATACTGACTAAAAGGGACCTCTTCACGTCCTTTTGCCGTCAAGCAGATGAAGGCCTCGTACAAGCTGAGCGCCGAGGCGAAGAAGCCCGCCCCCAAGAAGAAGGTCGTCAAGAAGGTGGTGAAGAAGGTCGTCAAGAAGAAGGTGCCGAAGAAGAAGGTGGCCAAGAAGCCCGCTGTGAAGAAGACCACGACGAAGAAGCCCGCCGCGAAGGCCACCACCACCAAGAAGACCGTCACCAAGAAGAAGACCACCACCACCAAGAAGCCCGCGGCTAAGAAGACCACCACCAAGAAGAAGCCCTCCACCCCCAAGAAGAAGGCTGCCGCTCCCAAGAAGGCCTAGGCGTAAAGCCATCTCCATCGTCCGCTCCTTGAGAGGCATGTCCTCCATCTTGCTTCAACAAACCACCTGGTGTTTACTCAACACCACCCATCCGACCAAAGAAAACAGCACCCTACAAAAGCCTTCGGCATCGCTGCTACACAGCTGACGAACGGTGCTCGTTGGTTCTCACGCACTTTCGTAGGATCGCAGGTGCCCGAGGCACGGGTAGGTTTGTCATGGTCGGTCACATCGCTAACGCTCAAGCTTTCTGTGCACAGCAGCTGCGTGGTAATTTCGTCACGATTGACGTGTTTTGCAGCGGGAAAAGTCGCTATAGTACTGCGCTCTCTCGCCCGCTTGTTGACGCAGGTCTTCAGGGGGGGGCACGAATGGCGCATGCGTAACTCATGTCGGACAAAACGTGCTGCGATCTCCTTTCAATCTTTGCGTTCATAGCCAGCAGCGGGCGAGGCGGTTTGACTATCTCGGCCAATCATATGTTGCACTGTTCCACGTGTTGCCGTCGTACATCACGGTTCCATTTCGTATTTGGTTGTCATGCTCTTATGCCTCCAGTCACCAGTCACCAGTCATATTTGTTCTTCCCCGTCATTTGACCTACAAGTAAATGCTACTCCAGAGTAACGTTATTGTATGCGTATTAAGTACTCGCGTGTTGATCGCTCTCATGCTATTTACGGTGGTGACGAATATGCCCTCAGTTGGGCGTGGGATGCACCGCAACGCGACGGACGGCGTCCGTGGTTGCGCAAAGAGCCATCTTGCGACGTTATGAAGCGGATGGTGTTGGGCATGCTACGCGCTCTGAAGGGCAACGGGAGATTGCGATGAAATGTAAATGCGTTTACACATGCATACAAGTGAACGTAATATAGACTTATACCTTACATATGTACCCTTGGTTGGTGTTTCCGCTTCTACAGGGTGGATTTCTTCAAGATATGGAACGTTCTGTAAAATTATCACCCCGTTTTGTAGTAGCATTGAATTTGCTGGCATATTGTTTTGTTCGTTCCGGAAGCAAACCTCATTCATGCTCAAGTGGTGTTTAGTTCAGGCAGCCATCGGTGGCAAACATGGACGTTCCTCATCATTCATGTTGTGGTTGGTAGCCCCTAAAGTCCTTGGCTCTAGTACCTCATTCCCCTTAGATCTCAGGCAAACCCGGCGAAACGCGATGCCATCATGTTGCGGTGCATTTTTCAGTCCTATCCAAGAGGGGCGACGTTCTGCCCCGTAGACTAATTAACCACGGTTTGACGTTGAGACCGTCTTCCTCCCACAAGTTGCCAACCGGGCAGGGAGGGAGTGTTTTTTCTATTGTCATTGACAGATAGATCAACTACATTCCACCCCTTCCATCCCACCGTTGCTACTTGCAATCAAGCACCATCTGTTAGGGGTGCAGATTCTTCCCTTTCCCCGGTTCAAGGTACATGTACAAGTAGTCTGTTCTGGCATTTTGGCGATACTGCTGTACTTAAACGTCTGTTTGAATTTTCCGTTACATTATTCGTCTAATTGGACCCGAAACACGACCACGACTGACATCTATACAAGCAAGCGTACGAATAAGCGAACAAAACGTTGGACGGTGTACCCATGTGCCCATGCAGTCAGTAAGATATCACCCCTCCCCCCCCGCGGGCCATTTTTTTTGCTCGATCAGCATGTATGTATGGTGCGTATGTAGCAGTGACACAAACGATCTGTTTTCGGAACGTTTATCACGGGGGCGGTTCAAACGCCGTCAATATTCATCGGCACCGCCACTCTTTCTTGTGTTAAGAGGAATCGAGCTTTGAAAATTGGTCCAGAGTGTCAAATCTCATCTCTCACCGATGCGCACTTCTTCTGTATAGTAAGCAGCAGCAGTATTTAGTGCCCATCAATGCTGCACATACAGAACGCGCCACCACGTAAGAACTTAGCAGTCAAGAACTTGAGCCTCAAACAATCCAAAATCTAAGGACTTGGCCACAAGAACAGGTGCTCAGTTCCGACGTGGTTAAGGAACAAGAACCTGCCCTATGGTGTACAAAAGCGCATACAGATAAGAACGGAGCCCCAACAACTCGGCGGCTGCAAGATAAGAACTCAGGAGGTTGTGGGTAACCCAAGCAGCAAGTAAATTTCAGATTCGAGCCAGGGGGGTGGAGAGGACCTCGTGACAAAATGCTTGTACGCGCGGAGGGGGAGGGCGTACTCTCTCATGTTTCGCATGCCTTAGCGGATAGATCATTGACCACGCGTCCTCGAGAGGACGCACTAATGTTCCAACAGAACCAATCACTGATGATGCCAATCGTTTCCTCCCACATCGAAGTACTGTGTCAAAAGTGGCTAAAACATATGTTTCCCTCGCCGATCTACCCTATCGACATCATTTCCCGCCTCATCAACCCACCTCCCATGCCACAGAACAGCAACCGTCTTCTGGCTATTCCATGCCTCAAATGTCCCCCTGTGCCTTTCCTTCTACATTTATTTATTTACTTATGTCAACTCAGTCATGTACATTTCTCTGTCCTTGTCGCCCAACACGGACGTTTAGACATGATCCTGGCCTTCGCATTCGGAGCCGCACTCACATTTGAACTCGTCGTCTTCGTTGTCTACCTTCCTGAATCTTCATCGACGTCCTCAAAGGCCGTTTTCCCCAGTCCTAAAATTGACCATCGGCTTGCTCCCTGCATCCATTTGGTCCATGCAAGTACCTTACCTTCTTCAACATCCGTACACATTTCGACCCTCTTATCCTTGGATCCTTTTGTTATGTTGTATTCTCTCTCGGCGAAAGAAGCAGATTTTTTTCTTGTTCTCGAACCCCTCTAGACCTACCGTTCGTTTCCAATCCAATAACCTCATCGATTTTGAACTGGACTCGGGTGGCTGTGCAAGATTTTTTTACGTACTCTTCAAGAATATCACTACATCGTCCACTTCCTCGACGAGCCGGGGCCGGTCGAGATCGCCCTCTGCCCTGCTCGTTATGATACCGCTGCTATTGCTGTCTGCGGGTCGTGGTGTCTCCAAGTACACCGTGGTAGCGCTCTCCTCAAAGGCATCTTTCGTAATATCAATATGTCGCGTTGTGCTGAGGTGGGTGATCCGTCTTCCGGGGATCCTGCGCGCACTGATTAGCGCTTGAGCGTTGGGGATTTTTTTTTCGTACGATTGGTTGTTTGTGGTACGGAGTTCTCGTCTTGAAGCTTTAGGGTTGGTTGTTTGGGGTTTTCTTCACGGCTTCGTTTATGCTCTTTGTTCGTGTGTTTGAGGTTCTGTTGTCGTTGTTTGCATAGGTACGGCATTTCGTTTAGTTATGACCCCTTTTTTGCGGTCCCTTGGACGATCGACTTTTGTTGTCGTTTGGTACGTCGTTTCGTGTTGACTTGTTTTCTTTTTCTGTTGCCCTGCATAGAACAGTTGGTTAGTACTCCGACCCCTTTTGCTTCGTCTCTGTGACGTTCGGTTTTCACCGATGGGTACGTCGTTTTGTTCCTCGATTTTCTGCGTCTTTGACTTGGTCGTTCCGACGACTGGGTTTTCTTTTTGGCGTTTGAGTTTAGGCGTATCGCCTTTTCGTTGGGTTGTGGACGTTTCGTTTGTTTTTCCGTTTGGGCTTCTAGTTCTGTTTTAGTCTTGTTCTTTGGACCGTTTTCTTCCCGTGTTCGTTAATGCTTTTCACATCTGTGTTTTACGACGATGGTCTTTGTCCATCCGATGTAGAGGTGGGGGAGGGTGAATTGTTGAGTTAGTTGTGGAATTTCGCATCTGCCTTCGATTCATTTTCTTTTTTAGATTTGATCAGGGTCATATTCAGGGGTTTCTATGTATCAGCATATGCGAACCTCCAGGGTGGGCTAGTGTCATGGGATTTGAGTACAAGGATCTGAACGATAGTTCTAGGCAAGATATGTAGTCTAGATCTGGTGGGAACCACAACTCCTTTGGGTTGTTGCTAAACAGGGAATATTGCCATGGAGTCCAATAGAGTCCGCCCTCTCAGCAAGGAGCAGCCTGCGTCCCCTTCTGTTCAGTCTATCCGAAGCAGGAGTCAGCAATTGTGCTGCCGCAGTAGAATTAATCAAGGAAGGGAGAAACACCAACAACACACAAGTGAGTCATCATCAGGGTCTTCAGGGATTGCTACGCGTGTGAACCTCGTAACACTACTTGTACGCCATCTACAACCTTATTTCACTCCCTGGCTTGATGCCTCCATTTTTCTTGCTTGTCCACTTCGCCTCCCAGAGGCTTCTCTCCGCAACCTCTCCTCTACCACATCGTACATGGATACGGTCTACTTGCCTTTTCAGCTTGCTGACGCCTCTTCCCGACGTAAGGAGTTGGATCCGAAGGGGTGGCGTACTCTCTCTCTCTCTCTCTCATGTTTTGGATGCCTTAGAGGTTACCGTTGACCACGTGTCCTCGATAGGACGGAGCAAGCATTATTCCGACAGGATCGATCACCGATGGCCAATCGTTGCTTCCTACTTTGCGAACAAGGTGGCTCAATTATTTTTCCCGTCGGTATCACTTTGTGGTACTTGGATATGAGTCCGATCTGGTGCATCCTCTGTGGGGGATACGCGTATGGGAAGTATGGGTGTGATGGATATGTATGCGGTTGGGGTCCAAGTGCGGTCCCCCCAGGTGAGCACACGGCGGCGTGCTCCCGGCACTTGCCTGAGGGGCTTGCGTATTGGTTACCAGCTTGCCTGAGGGGCTTGCGTGACGGATATATATATTATACATGGTCCTTTTTCATCTGCTGTTCCTGGGATAACATAGTACCCAGTCTCAACACCCCAGACCGCTGAGGGCGGTAGTGCATACAAACACACCTTACGCCTTTTCAACCCATTTCCTATGCCCCAGTATAGCTACCGCCTTCTCCTGGCCATTGTTACATTCGTCGAACATCTCTCTGTGCCTTTTCCTTCTACGTTTTTTCCCAGCTAGCTCAGTCATGTACATTTCTTCCCTCTCCTTCGTGTACAACGGACATTTCGCAAGTACATGAACGTGGTCTTCGCCCTCGGAGCCAGCCGCATTCACAACTGGATTTGTCGTTTTCATCGTCTACCTTCCAAACCTTGTCTGCGTTCTTCTACGTTGTAAAAGGCCAATATCCCCAGTCCTAGGTTTGACCTTCAGCTTTTTCTCTGCACCCATGGGCCCATCCATGTAGTAGGTACTCCTTAAATCGATTCCTTCTTTAAAATTGCGTACACGTCGAGACCCTCATTATCCTCGGTTTCTTTGGTTAGATTCTGTCCTTCTCTTTCGACAAAGGCAACAGTTTTATCTCCTTCAACCCCTCTAACCTCCCCTCTCCAGTACACCTTGGTCAATTGTGACCCCCTTCCATGCGTCATCCACAACAATAACTCACTCCGGAGGTTAGTACATACACCCATTCTTCTTGTTTGCCCACTTCGCCTCCTAATATGAACTTGGAAAACAAGAACATGTGCTCGGTTGAAGGTAACCCACAGCAAAATAAGCGGTGGCGCGTTCTTCTGTAGTCTACATTGTTGTCACATAAGAGCAGTACCGTCGTACCTGCTGCTGTAAGGACAAAGCAATTTTTCATTATCGAGTCTTGAGTATGAAACAACACACTACAGAATTCCGTGTGTGTCACGCACGCAATTTTTCACCCTCCATGTATGGCAACCGACCACAATTTTGCTGCCTCGCATACAGATGGCGACCTCTAGTTTCGGCCGAGGCTGGGGTTCTTATTTTGCTGATCCTCCTCTTGTTGTGGGCTACAGGTGCTCCAGTTCTTAGCTTCTGATTTTTTCGGGTCTCAATTTCTTAACTGCTAAGTTCTTAAGTGCGGGCGCTATCTGTATGTCGGTCGCATGTACACGAGCGTGCAGTGCATTCGGCGCCACTGCTCTCTCTGTGATTGCAGTCGCTCCGCGTGTCTTTCTGCGGTTCTTAGAGAGTGCTAAACAAATCACTGAACAATTTCGTGCCTGCCGCGTGCGGGCCTTGGTACTTGAGAGGGCGATGGGGAGTATATAGGGAGAGAAATGGGGTGATCTATTCGCCTCCGAGGCAAGCTACAACCACCCAAGAACAAACAACAAGCACATCAGCGTTTCAGTGTATCAGTGTATAACAGCATCACGGCAACATCACAACAGGCGCATTGTTTTTTATTTTAAGATTTTGCGGCGAGGAAACAAAGTTCAATTTTTGCATTTAAGCAAACACGACCAATCAGCGTGGCCCATTTTGTTCCCGCTCGTGCTCGAGATTACCCGGACGTCGCAGGACTATCTTAATAGGGTTGTCTAGTTGCCTCGCTCCTCTCGCCATTGCCACATCACAACACACATCAATCACCTCTCTGTCTTCCTTCTCATCAAGCGAACATGTCTGGACGCGGAAAGGGCGGTAAGGGTTTGGGTAAGGGCGGTGCCAAGCGTCACCGCAAGGTACTCCGCGACAACATCCAGGGCATCACCAAGCCCGCCATCCGCCGTTTGGCTCGCCGTGGCGGTGTGAAGCGTATCTCGGGACTCATCTACGAGGAGACCCGCGGCGTGCTCAAGGTGTTCCTCGAGAACGTCATCCGTGACTCGGTCACCTACACCGAGCACGCCCGCCGGAAGACGGTGACGGCCATGGACGTAGTGTACGCCCTCAAGCGCCAGGGCCGCACCCTCTACGGTTTCGGCGGCTAAAGCTTGCTCATCATCCTGCCCTGCTTCAACAAGACAAGAGGCTCATCGCTCACACGCACCCGCGAGCGAGACGCCCCCTGCATAAACCAACCTGGTGTTTACTCAACACCACCCAGCCCACCAAAGAAAACCTGCCGCACGATCGTTTTTGGCGTTCCTCCTTCCGAGGTTCCAAGCCCGAAACACCCCGGAAGAAATTTGAATTTGTCGGGAAAAAAGCCAACGGCCGAAAGAGGTGAGACAGCAGCAGCATCCCTTTCTTTCGTGTTCGTGGTATCATAGTGTACGTATGCATTCGTATTGCCGTCTTCTGTTGCTGTGGCCGATTTGCCTGCATCGTCGGGTGACACGTGCGATTTTCACGCTCCGTGTCGATCGAGGGTCACCTGTTTCGTGCTCCTGAAGTGTAGTAAATTAAATTAAATACTTCCTTGTAAGGAAGGACGAAAACACTTTGAACAAACGCGTTCTCAAGAGTAGTAAGCCTTGGCAGTCACTCACGTAGTTCTCTCTCGGTTGCTACCATTTCTATCTTTTATCCAGAGAATAGCTCGGGCTCCTCTATGACACCCTTCACTTCCTTGAGAAACAAATATTTTATGTTTTTGACCGGACTGAGACTGACGACGTCTTTTCGTTGGCCAGTCGTTTGTCTCGCTTCTTCTGAAGAAGGTTTGGCCTTCTCTTTAGCGTTTTATCGAAGGAACAGGGGAGTTCGTTATCTTCTTTACCCCCTTTTCAGGTTTCATCTGCTTTTTTTGTTTGCTCGTGTAAGGAGCACCACATCCATCCATGTTTTACCTCCAAATGTACATCGGGTGTATGCATGAGCGCCTTTTTTTCGCTGTCCGGGGTGCCTTTTTTTAGGTTGCCTGAAGACTAATAGTGCTACGGCCTTCTTGCAATACAACATAATACAAATAATTTGATGCGAGGTGAACTTTTATCGGGCAGCACAGTCTACGGTTGAAAGGCAGCAGCAACGTTTCACTAGCGAGTGCTTGCGCTGAGGTGGGAAGAGAACAACTGCTGCGCAACAAATCTACCGTATTCTACACAAGATACCACACCCTCATAAGATACCACACCCCCCCCACAATACCACACCCCGGTGGTAATTTTGGGTGTATTTTTCAGACCATGATTTATCACCGGGGTTACACAAGATACCACACCCCGGTGATAACACAGGTTACGCCGCATACATTCCCTGTCTCTATCACCGGGGGTGAAACAGCATCACACACGCACAGCTTGTACCGTACGGGGGGAGACATGGAGACCTCAGAGAACATGAACGTGCGGGAAGAGCAGAATGCCGCCGCAAGTACATCTGCTTCTCCCACGACTGCTTCGACCGCAGCAGCACAGGCGCCACAGATCACCTCGTTCTTTCAACCCGAGCAGACTTCTACGCAAGCGGCACACCCCCTGTTTATCACACACCCGAACACACTCTTTGGGTGTTCCGACGTGTTATCACACCCCATTTTATCACACCCCCTTTTTTATCCCACTCCCAAACCCTCCCTGTGGGTGGTCGCATGTGCTACCACACCCCCTGGTTTATCACACCCCCTGAGGAGCTCCTGTGAGCTAGGCTTTATCACCGGGGTACACAAGATACCACACACCCCCCACAATACCACACCCGGTGATAATATTTTTGAAGCCCAAAATGTTATCACCGGGGTGTGGTATCTTGTGTAGAATACGGTATCTGGTCAATCAAATTAATTTTAATGTGACCAATGCCGTATTTTCGACAGTCCAAGAGCCTCACGAAACTTAATGAAGCCCGCCCACGTCGCCCACCTCACGATTGATCCAAATACCGTTCGTTTGGTACTCTGTCAGCCCCGCAAAGCGCAAGCACTCTGAAGTCGAACAGTCCTGAATAGCGCCAAGCCGTAACTATAGAGGGATTTTCAGGCCCTGAATAGTGCCGGTTTGGCACTATTCAGGCACAATTCTGAATAGTACCGGTGCCCGGTATAGTGCCGGTCAAATCGCCTGGACACATACCGGCACTATATCGGGACACCTACTGTAGCTGGCATATACATGTAGCTCTACAGGAGTGAAGAAGTGAGTGTCCAGTTAGTTGGTGTCCCTCAACCCTCACTTACTTGTTAAAACATTGGGCAAAGGCTACTTTTTTACTCTTCTATGCAGACATCAGGAAGCGTGAGTAGCTCGACATCTACATACATTGCACCCCATCTGTATCTTACGTTCCGCTGGACGAAGACCGTGACCGGGGGGAATAGTAGGCATGTTGTAGAATAGATCATCATCGGTACGCATACAACTGCCTTTTCTACACGAGGGTGGTTGCGTGATGGCATGAGGATACCCTTTGTTTCTGATCCGATGAAAAAAACAGAACACTTCCTTCCTCATTGGGCACTACAATAAATGTTTGCGGACAAGGTACTCCCGCCTCATCACTGAAACGCACAACAAGTGTTAGTGGCGGGTTCCGAGCTAAAGACGAATCACCTTTCCCACCTCGGAGAAGAAAAAAAAAAAAAAATGACTTCGCAGATCGTTCTCAAACGCCCAAAAACGACGTTTAAAAA
>CACKRE030004339.1:103612-116860 GCA_902602495.3 Ectocarpus sp. CCAP 1310/34
GCCTGATATAGGTAAAGTGTGTTGAAACCCGGGTAAGATGAACGAGTTTGATTTTCAAATTTTGCACAGCATCATCATTATGGCCAAGAATCATGGGATATTTTTTTCGAAGACAGGGGGGGGATGGTGACGATCCGTTCCCCCCTCCCCCCAAATAAATTCGGCTTTAGCTCGGAACCCGCCTAGAATTCAAGTTTGTGCAAGTTTTTTCTTGGAACAAGTTACAAATTTTTAGGAAAGGTGCGCCTGGAGGAGGGATTACTTCCAAATAATATCTCAACAACCACCCCGACCCCGAGAAAAGTCTACCTTGGCGCTAGGACACCCTGATGTCAAGGAGTGTGGCTGCTAGCATGAATAGGGTACATCTTATTTTTGATAGGATGCGGGTCGGTCAGGAGGTATACCCTTCTGACCCCTACCCCCTTAGAATTGTCTACTCTGTGTACCCCCTGAGATGAAGTTGGATCCCCACTTCATCCCAGCAGACCTTTGCTGATCGTCTCTCAGCAATAACAAGCAACTTTCCCATCTCAACGTGGTCGTGGACAAGCGTGTCATCGACAGAACCTTCATCTATCTCTAGGAGCAAGCCACCGCCCACGGCACCACTCCTTGAAACTGAACATTAATTAACATATGTTGTACATGGACCGTGACAGGGTAGACATCGTTTGCCCCGGATGGCGACCACACAATGAATGTCTCTTTCTAGCGGATATTGTACCACTGTACAGAATGCATACGAACCCGACGAAGAAACCCCTCCCAAGGGGCCCTCCATGTAGATTTCTTGGAACACCTAGGTTACGTGTCAATCTTGATCGCGGGGGGGGCGGGGGGAGGAGACCTTATATGACCCTGGGGGGGGAGATTTTGACCAAATCCCCGGGGTGTCGAATTTTTTCGCGCGCTTTTTTTCGCTAGCGCGCGCAGGGTCCCAAACAGAGTTGATGGGAATCATGGAACACCCCAGGCTACGCGTCAATCTTGGTCGTGTAATGAGATTTGACCCCTGCCTTCAGAATCAACCACTATTGAGCTGTGTGGAACTCTCGTGTCCGACCACAGGTGGTGCAGGTTGTTGTTGTTGCTCTTCGTTGTTACCTTTCTTAACGCTTTCCAAGCTGACCCACAAGATCCCAAGCACACACCATCACCGTATCGTACGCACACTGAACAGAAGGGCACATGCCTCGGCGTAAAGCCCTAATCTAGCATGACGCCACGTCATAGCATCTGATAACGCCCAACAACCAGGGTTGTTCACGGTTTGTTTTTCTTCAGGGCTTTCTTTGTTAATGAAGACCCACGGACCAGGATAGACAAGTGTTGTATGCCGACGTAACGAAGAAGCTCGGGCAAGCCGCGAGTATTTTGTCTGATAAGTTTTCACCGATAGTCGCCGTAGCCCTCGTGGACCAATTTCTGGCGACGGTCAATGTGCAAGCAGGCGGGGCAGGTGCTACAACGATGGGAGGTCGGGGGGCGGCTCTCTTCATGGCCAACCCTGGCACTGTTCGCCTGCCCGCTAGGACAAGTAATAATTGACGGCGTGGTGCTGCAGAAAAATTCACCAGAGGGGGTAGCAAGAGAGCCGCGACTTCGGGGTTGGTTTCGTTTTTGCATACTCGGAGTACATACCGTAGCGGTACGCCGCCCTACGTTTGCGACGTCACCGGTGCATGTGCCTGTACCATGTGTTGTCCCCCCCCCCCACCCAGCGGCCGGTTAAGGCAATTTTACTGCCGAAAAATCACGGTAATTGCCGTTTCCCGTGATCCCGTGAAAAATGAGAATTACCGTTAACGCCCAAAGCGTCAACGAACAAAATGAGTTTTCCCATTACCGTACAAAAGTTAACCGCGCAGAAATCGCTTTTCCCGTGCTTTCGAGTTACCGCGGGGTACATTGCCGTGAGAACAATAAGATCCCAATAACCGCACACAAACATCAAGTGGACTCCCGGAGATCATAATAAAATGACCGCTGCCTCTCTAGTCCAATAGGTTTATCCTTCCGCCCATAGACCTCTGGAAACGGAGGGTCCGAGAGTCTATTCTTTTTTTTTTCTCCGTCATCTCATTTCTTTTTCTTGGGAGTACTTTTATTTCGGGAAATATGCTTTTTTTTCCCGTTCAAACGTGTCACGGTGTGGTTAACTGAACAACTTATACCGTGGTGACCAGTTACCGTACAGAATGCGCATTTCTGTGAATTACCGTGGTGGCTGGTTACCGTAAAAGAAAATTACCGTGGTGACCAGTTACCGTACGGAATTGACCGTGTTGACCAGTTGCAGAATTTACCGTGGTGGCAAGTTACCGCCCAAAAACTACTGTACTGTGCCGTGGTGGCCGGTTAACGCCCAAAAAATACGGTGTTGTTTCATGGTTTTTGGTTAACGCGGGAAACTATGCCGACACGAAAAACCGCTAACGAAGAATGCCCTGGTTTTTGTCCACGGTTCGGAGCGGTTCCGAACCGTGAGCTGTTCCCTTGAGAAAAACCACTCCGCTCGGTGAGATTCTAACCTCGGATAAACCTCTCCGTCCTGCTCCGTGATACATATATAGTCTATAGACTATTAATGACAAAAACCGCTCCGCTCCAGCCGTGGAATTTCACAATTTGACAAAACCGCTCCGCGACTCGGTATAACCGTGAACAACCCTGCAAATAACCATGGTCAACCACGATCACATGACTATCTCCAAATACCATAGCACTGGCCCACCCTGAGTGGTGGTAGATGCAGATGCAGAAGCAAACTTTGGAGGGACTCTAGTCAATCAAGATGACGGCGGGATGGATCAAAGATGCGACAATTCAAAACCCTCACCCGTACCTCTGCGTTAACCGAACAAGAGAAGCGGAACCAAGAACACCAACACAAAGGAGCCGGGGGTAGCAAAGTCGGCCGGGAGAAAGGCTGGCGGGGTGCGAACAATAAACCGAAACATGCGAACCGAAAAGACCATAACACGAAGTAACGAAAACGCTGAGGAAAATTCACAAACGGTCTCGGACGGATGAACAGGTCGAATTTGTACGCAATCAAAAGCAAGCCAGAACCTTGCGGGAAGGTGATAACGAAACGATCGAGTGCTGAAATGAAAAACAATTGCAACCAACCTAACCTTTAATGCCTTGCGAACGACATGGAAAACCGCAAAGGGCTGACCAAAATCGAGAAGAAGCATGGGAAGAGGGGATTTCCAGGGGAATGTAATTGAACAACGGCCAACGAAACGGGCAGGACACAAACGCCATACAAAAAACATTCGATTGTCACGAGCAAACGCGCTTGCTTGCGATCGGGGGGGGAGCGTGAAAAAACAATCCTACCCGTACATCAAGGCCATTTGCATTACAAGGACATGCTAGAAAATGTAGCAGTAAGGAACACGTTGACCGTGGCATGGAATAGAAGCACCGGCGGAACGTCGGGCCATAAAAATGCAAAGCAAACCATAAGCGGGACGTTGACAATGCACACAGGGGGGGTGGCATCACACTAGGAGCAAACCTAGGTCGCGTTGAAAAAAACAGTACAAGGGGAGCGAAAACTTTCGGCAAACAACCGACATGTGACAAACGGTGGCGGGAAAGTACGCGAGGCAAGAGCCAGTCTCAAAGGGATAAAGAGGGCGAGCCAAGAGCAGAAAGAAGCAATAATAGCCAGTCTCAAAACCGATCGAGAGGGCGAGCGATCACATGTTTACCTCCAAATGCCGTAACAGTTGCGAGGAGGGGGGGGTGTATTGGATGGTATAGTATGATACGACGAACGATACTAAAGCCTGCACACCAAAGAGTTTTATATGGGTTTCAGAATGCGGCGCGACATCTTATACAATGAAGAGCATATTGGTTTTACTACGGAAACACTTAAATCCTACATAGTAGACCGCTGCAAGTGAGCCCCCTAGAGTGGCTATCCTGCGTGCCAGTCTTGGCCCGGGGGGGATGGGTGGGGCGTTCCACGTTTTCTACATGGAGGGCCCCTTGCCCCTCCCACCCCCTGACCAGCAATTGCGTGGGCTTGGTATTCTAGACGCACGCACGCTCGTTCGAGCGACTCGCCCTTCCTAGCAAATTGGTGCCACGCGCACCAAGACACGCAATCGTTCGGGCACCACCTGCAATCGAGGGACAGACCGACTCCATTCGGTCATGTATATATCCCCCTCTTGATGTTGATTTTTCACCCTTCGCCTACTTACGCTACGATACTTGGAGCCTGTAACACTCGCTTGATTACGGGAAGGTCTACATTTAACCGCGATACAATGTATGTGCAACAGCAAACAGTGGTCCCTTCCCTTCACTAAGGGGCCGCGAGAAAAATGCGGTGCCTCGGTGCAATATGTACCGGCATACAAGGGTTGACTGCTCTACTCTTCAAAGAAGAGTGGATAACACTCGTGCCGGCCGGGTGCAAGCGAGACAGACCATAGGTCGAATCCCTTTGCTCTATGCGGCCGAATACATCCAGCAAGACTGCTGTCAATCGCAAACCTACCCCTACACCGGTGTTGGTTTCTTCTGTACTGCTGTACACACTTCAGGGCAAACAAAGCCGCCGAAACCTTTCCGGTACACGAGTTGGTCTTGGTACAGACGGTCGCAATTGAGCATGCGCATGGTTTCATGCACGTGTGCATAGGACAGAGGGCTGACTCGTACACGACGTTGAGGGCAAGGCACTGTAGAAAGAACTATTACTTGCATTACCGTCCTTCGCCGCTCGAGATTTTAGCTAGACACGGGCGGGGGGCACAAATACCCGGACCAGCCTACCACGTCCACCGCTATCCAACTGGCTAGGTATTCTAGAACCAGACATGAGCGGACGACAGCAGTACAGAGCGACCCGACAAAATTCCGTGCTCTACAGGGTGCGTGCTGCTTGCACTGCTAGACTAAGGCATGACGAGTCCCTCGCCGAAATCCATCTTGAGGCCAGTGCCTTCCATCTGCTCCATGTAGATCTGGTCGAAAGCCTCCGACTCCCTCACCGTGTACACGTCGCGCCAACCCCCGGCACCCCCCTTGCGGAAGTGGTTCTCGCCGGGCCTGGTGTTCACCGTGGCATTCTGCCTCATTGCATCGATGGTGGATGCTTGAATCGTCTAGAGGGACGGCAACAACGGACAGCGCGTAGTGGGGGCAACGTCAGCACTACAAGGATCGGATGCTGCGAAAGCACACGAGGCCAACACCGCCGCCAGCTACTGAAGCACAGCAGTCAACAGGCATCGCATGACTGTACAGAGCGGACCGAAGACTGGGTGAGACTGGAAACAAAATCAAGGCAGAGCCGTGGAATGTACATAGCGCGAACAGAGTTTGCTGACCCGACAGAGTGCCGTGGGACCTGTGTGCCCCATCAGCGTACGCATGGGGTGTCAACACACTGTTCTTGAGGTCTAACGGCGCTTGACTGTTTCGTCATGACAAGAGGCGTCGGGAGTTTATGTTACGGGCAGAAGCGCTGAAGATGGATGGGCTAACGTACGACACGTCAGTAGGCAATGCCTATCAATTTATCATCACGGATGGACAACATTGGCCAAGGGGCCCTCCCAGTGGAAATCAAGTAGCACCCTGTCGCCCCCCAACCGCACCAAGATTCACGCCCAGCGGATTTGTGGAATATAGCAAGACCTGTATATTCTAAATCAATATGTTACTGGGAGAATAGGTTCAAGTATGCCTGTACCATCTTCTACAGGCCGTAGCACGGCATTCTAGAACCCGTCCAATACACTTGTGCGTGTGGAGGTTTGAGTATTGCCATACTCCATCCAATCGGTTGACGTATTGCCATTCAAAATCCTGCGCAACGAAACATGTCATAGGTCGTATTATCACGTGGAATAGGTTTTAGTACACAATGCTATATCCCATGTAACTAAGCATAAATAGGTTTAATACCACCATACCAAATCCTAAACGATAGCCCCCCCTCCTGGCCAAGATTCTGGCGTAAATTTAGTCTGGGGGTGTTCCATGGTTCCACTGGGAGGGCCGCTTGTAATGGCTTGGATGCACTGGACGCGGCACGTACACCCTGCCGCAGCTACGATTGTTGGTCGCTTTGGTTGTTCGGCGAGACTGCAGCAGCACTGAACAATATCCTGCCCTCTCCATGGTTGCACATGTTTTGTTCGCATCGGTACAAGAGCTTTCGAAATCGTCGGATGGTGGTCGCTCTGTTCCCCTGTCGTCTTGAGGTGCTAGTCCCTCACGTTGTCGTTCCCCATGGAGCGTTAGAGCCAACATGTTTCCGCCATTTCACACCATACGAGTATGTATCGTAGCACGCTTTATCCTTTGAGATCAGTGCGGAATTACTGGGCGCGATTGAGGAAGGAGAGAATGACCATTATGCCACTAAGGCAGTACCGACCCTCGACGCAAAGGCTGGCTGTCACAGGACGCATGCCAGAAACTCAAAACGTCGCTCTTGAGTTCGCACTGCCTCGCATTCGACAAGAAGGTACACTTCAGATATGCAGATTCTTCACGTGTTGCAACAAAGTGAGTACGCGTCGCACAGAAAAGTGCTCTTCTCTTGATTACGCTTTTGGCACCGTTGTTGGAATAGGAGCACGCTGCCAGACGTACTTAGCAGACACACCACACCACAATCAGACTTGAGCGAGAACGGAACGGATTCTTGGGGTCACGCACCTTGGCAATGGTCTTGGGCGTGTGCTCGATGCCCGCGAATTGTGCGATCTTCCGGATGTTCTCCTCTGGATCTCTGAGCAAGTTCTCGTAGTGGAGGAACAGGACGTGATCCGGATCCGCCTGAGCTGCCTCCCACCACTCCAGCACGTGGTTAAACCACGAACCGTTTTCGCATCTGTCGCGAGGTGCATTAGGAAAACACGTAGAGGCAGGCATGGCGTTAGGTGGTCAGTCATGATATTTATAGCCTAACTAGTTCGCTTTTGCCGTCCTTTCGTCCTGAAGACAGGCCGCACCTCAAGTTTTTTTAGCTCGGTTAATCAAGTGATGTCGACCCTGCCCTGGACTCTGCGTGAGCTTTTCGAAGACAGGTGTACTGCAGGCGATGAATACAACACGATATCTCAATTCGACTCGGAAGGCATCTGGCGCCGTTCGCTTTCCTCAACCCGAGGTAAAAAACGGAGACACAGCAGGGGATCGATCGATCGTACAGCCGGCGTGAAACAGATAAAACGTAAAAAAAATAGTTGGCCGGCAGCAACAGCATGAAAGGCGTATGCTAGAGAACGACCGAACACAGAATGACAACACACCAGATAGATAAAACATTATTCCCATCGTCCTTGCCTATCACTTAGCAACCGATGACCGTCGTAGTTCTCGCTGCTAGTGGAGGTAGGTTGAGCAATTTGCCTATTATACAAGTATGAGCCGGTAAATCCGACCAACTCCACAGAAGATACGATGGGTACGTACGATGTGCTGGAGTGAGGCGAGGCCGGAGCTATTTCCGAGGTACGTCGTTGCTGTCATCGTCCTGACGGCGGAAAACACCACTATCCTTTCTGACAACTCTTGCCGACACTGAGTTTCCGTATTCCGTGGTGACCGTGCTTGGAAAGGGCTTCCCCATGAGCACACAGAAGACACAAGGCAACTCTTGCGCTCCAAACCAGGTGATGGCCCCTCGACTTCATGTACAAATGAGGACCGTCATACACTCGCCTTCCCTGAACGAAGCAGCGGATCATGTCCGACTCGTCTCCGTCAAAAACGTTCCGTTGCTTGTTGCGGACGTGGTGGTACAGACTGACGCTGACGTCCTTGGGGTTCCGCGCCACGTAAATCACCTGCGGTCGTGTGTGTGATACATGCACGCATTATTTAGCATTGGCATGCAGCCGTTTTAGGGGGAAGGCGGACATGTTAAATTAAACTGACCCAGATGGTCCACTTTACGGCGATAAGTCACTTGCAGCAGCAACAAAACCAAAGACAAGCAAGGGAGAGGACGCCACTGGGATCATCTTGAAACTCGTCTTTTACGGGTGCCATCACGGTGTATTGGTAGTCCGGTACCTCCCTCGGCCTCGTTGTTGAACCTACTCTGCGGCTTGTTCAAGTTCCAGGGACACACATCAAAAGAACCCGTCTTGCGCGTTACGTTACGGTGTTAATGGTACATGGATGGCGAAGAACAGAGCGAACACAAAGCTCGCGCGCACAACGATGTCAGCAGTGGGGAGACTTACCCCATGCCTCATGATTCGCCCTGCAACAGATCAGCTCCAACCCTTCCGTACTTCCATTGTACCAAGTGGTAACATGACTGACCTTCACCCCCTTGGCAGTGCCCACTGGCAGCTGCTTGAGGTTAGCGTGCGACTTGAAGAAGCGCCTTTCAGGGTTAGACTTGATCTTCTCGAGTGTCCAGCCCTTAGCCTGGTGTTGTCGCAGGAGCGGTGAGTCGCAAGAAGAAGCGATCAAATGAGGGGTGCATGCAGTTACAGTTACACTCGGTTCGACATCCATCTCTCTCTCTCTCTCTCTCTCGACCGCCGCCTGGTGCTGTCACCGACACAAACCTCGCTGGATAAAACATGAAAACGGCCACGGCCGTTTGGAGGTAGCTGACCGCCCGCCTATGGGGAAGTGTTCAGCCCACAGCATAAGCCTGACGCGAGGTTTTTTTCGCCATGTTCGTTTTATCCTCGGCACCGCACGGGAGATTGGAGATGAGACATGGGAGATAGGAGATGGGAGATGGAGAATTCACCCAAAGCCAAGGCGCTGACATGCCTACAATAGTGAGCGCAAACGCGCCAGCTGCATTTCTTCAAGTGCAGTGCTCAAACTTCTCAACCGTCGCGTCGTTTGGGTAAGCTTCTTGAAACGCCATTACATCCAGAAGCCTCGCGGCTGGCAAACGTTTCTTCCGCGGGATCGCCGTCTCTCGTTGTGTGCTCACAAGTACAGATACAAGCACAGAAAAGGACTCCTCCCCTTCGTCCTCCCAGCTCGGAGACAGCAAAAACCAAAAAAGGCATACATAAGTTATCCATTCAAGCTTTTAGGCAAGGACGAGCAATGATCTGGCTCGGTTGAGATCAGTCCTTGTTTAACCTTGTGCATCAGCACCGTATGGTAGTTTCTTCAACACCAACCTGTTTGACACCGGTGGGTCTGGCTGCTTCTGGGCCCCTGTAGTATCGACACACAAGCATACCAGTATTGTAATACCATGGACGCTGTGGTACGACCCTTCAGTACAACATCGGCAGAGTGAAAACACGATGTTGAAGCTGTAGGGCCTATATAGGTTAGGTATTTGTCAAGAATTGGATGTGGGATGGCCGGGAGGTATACCTCTGAGGGACCAGACCACATCAAGACTCAGCTATCTGCGTGCCCCCTGGTTGCTAGGAGGATCCCCTCAACCAGACCTTCCTCGTTCTCAATTCAAGCAACATCTCAAGTCTACACAATCGCGGTGACAAGGCATGAAGCGACCGTACCTCTTAGTGTACCCTAGGACCCGGCTGCTTCCAACAGCTGGGGCACCTTCACAACGGTTAAACAGCATGCGGTCGCCAAACAACAGCCGTGCGAGAGATACATCCATTCCTGTAATAAGCTGTTGTGCACGCCGACTCGACTGCTTGCGACTAGAACACAAGACGGTTCGTTCGCACTGGGTACCACGCAGCTTGTAATCACAGCTGCGTAGCCATCATCAACATCAAGGGGTTTTCAGATGTGCACGGTCGGTGCACAAAAGCACAACAGGGTTGATGAGGAGAGCCTGGCTGCAAGGTTAAGATGTAGGTATCGAACAAGCTGATGCGCACCCCGTACGTCTAACGCATGTAGCGGACAAATTAAATACGTGACCCAGCCCACGGTGTGCACGGAGACCACGCAGCCCGCGGCGCACCATACCACTATTTAGTGGTGACGCAAGGGATTAGTTGGTTTCACCGCATGTGAGGCGGGACTACAGCACCATGCTTATTCTGTAAACTGTATGCGTAGTCAAGGAACGAACGTATAAGCCCGAAAAAAGAATCCGAGTAGAGTACTGTACACCCCAAAGCTTGTGCTTGAAGTGGCATCGCGGAAAGGCACACCAGACCTACATGCTGTTTCGTGACAGGGGATAATGTGGTCTATCCACTCACCACTTACCTCGTGGTCTCGGCCAGGTCCTCGCGGCTGGTCCGCTGATTGGGTGAAGAGCAGCGATTCCATCCATGGCACCACCGACGTATAGTTCTTGTCCCCCTGCTCTCCGTTGTTGAGCAGCTGCCAATATTCCAATATTCCCAATATTGGCGTCCATGACGTTCACGCACATGAGGTGGGTTATGGGTCATGGTCAGCTATCATACTGTACGATAGAGGCACTACTGTGGGGCAAAAAGGAAGAAACAAAGACGCCCCACCTCCCGGAGTCCTGTAGTTCTCGCGAATCAACGCGACCGCTGTTTTGTTTCTGTCGTTTCCAAAAACAAACGCTACATACCTTACCATCGGGACATCATTGTCACCATGCGGAAGCCCAGCGCGGAGGCCTTTCGGTACAATAACCTATATGACACAAGATAACACACCCCCTGGACCGATTTTTAAACCTCGTTACTCCACGACGAAGAGGATGCGTAGACGAAAGGATACCTTTTCAGAGAGCTTTCGACCAGACGGCGTCAACGCCGCTGTTATAGGCCCTGCGACTGCTGCTGCTGCTGAAAATCGAGCTTTGAAATTCGGTCCAGGGGGTGTGATATCTTGTGTCATGTACGGTATGGAGAGGACGCCTGAAACATGTCGCTCTTTATCGACGATCAAGCCTCCATTTCAGTCATCAGCCATGGCAATGCTTGCCGCTATCAGGACGGCTGGTCCCTGGGCATGACGACGCCATATCATACGCATATAATCAAGCAAGACACGAATGCAGTGTCCTCTCTCTGTATTTTGCTTGCTTCGCCAGGCCATATCTTGATCACCCGACTCCGGCGAGCTTAGCACCGCCAACTGCAAAAGCGCCTCACGCGCAGTGCTAAGCGTACACTCGTTCTACAGAACGTTGTGACTTACCTCCGCCGTCCTGCCCTAACCGAGTGACGCGGCACCATACGTACCTCTTTTGGATGCGGATATTGGACAGACAGGTGCTGTCGTTTCGTGAACTGGCAAACATCGGAACCATGTAGGCCAGCAGCGGTGACAACTTCGTTCACGCTTCTAAGACAGGAAACAAGATACTTTGTTGCTGTCCCTGCGGCAGTCCCGACATACTAAAAGTACGATGCATGAGACAGGTGAATGGGTGTTGAAGGTGGGCGTGTCGGCGGTCTATTTGATCTATGCACCAGATTCTCTCTCTGCTACTGCTGTAGCAATCTCTGAAAGGAAAGCTGCCCCTTTTTCACCATGGCGTGTCCCTTTTTGCCTTGAAGTTACCTACATGCGGTCAATTGACAAATTACGTTCGGCGTGGCATCTATGGTGGCCCACAAGAAGTTTAAAACGTCCCGCCTGTGCGTCCGGTGTACTACAGCCGTACTGTACCACCATCCCCTCGTCTCTCACCAGTGTTATGATCTGCTGTACCCACGTCGTCCCGGACTTGCAAAACGTGCACACGAAGACGTCGTCGTCTCTAGACTCGAACGTTCGGATCAGCTCATTGGTGGCCTCCTCCTGCCGCCGTCACACGCACACCACCATGCCAACACCAAGCGAGCCGGGTCCGTGCAGATAGTTGTCAAGTCAAGTTACACAAAAGTTGTTGGTTCGTTCGCACACACGAGCTCAAGAGTTACGGCCGCATGCATGCATTGCGTTGGAGGGGACAGGCATTTTAGAGAGTCGTTTACGGTCGATCCTCGCTAGCGTATAACACAGCAGTAGGGTTGGAGCTCACCACGGGGACTGGCACACTACATACATTACATTTACATCCCATCACATCACATCCCATCCCACGACATTACATCACAGCCACGCTACCCAGCCACCTACGGCAACAACTCCTTCAAGTCGCAGGCACAAAACAGCTCGAGCAGCAGCAGCAGCAGCAGCAGCAGCAGCAGCAGCCCACGCTCGCAGCTCCGCTGTGGGGGCTCCGAGTGATCGATGCCTTGTTGTAATGAACAAAAGAAAACGACTTTAACGGGGACTTGCAACTCGGGTACGTAATGCTTGCTCGCCGCCACTGACCCCAATCTCCTGTATATAGCCCCTAACCCTGACCCTAACCCCCCCCCTAAGACCACTGTTTATGGCAAACAAATCTTGATCTTGATTCTTCAAAACCTTGGCAAGATAAAAGCGACCCCCCCCAAGATCAAGATTATTACATGTACGTGTGTATGGAAAACTGCATCTATCTTGATGTTACTTGGGGGTTGTGGACACCTCGATAGACAAAATCAGCGAGTGCGACCTGAGTTCTTGACGTATCGCTCCCATCAAGGGCTCCGACGAACCCTATGGTGAAGGGTTTGCTGTTCCACACGTTGGTTGTTGGTTGTCGGTCGGGACACGAGCGTAAAAAAATCATTTCGCATCACACCAAACGTGGAGACTCCCAAACGTCACGAGAGGGCAAAAAAGCCGAAAAAAAGCCGCGTTCTGACAGAGGCGCGACAACAGCGCAATTGATTTCTCGCTCCCTATCCCACCGATTGACGCCAAACTGGTCAGGGTGTGCTCTCCGTTCCTTGCTCTCTCTCGGAGTGGCGTGGCTCAGGAGCTCGCAAGCTCAATCAATGGAGAGAGAATTGTGCGTGGCGTCACTTTGTTTTTTCGAACTGATTTTTTCGCCCTTGTTATTCACTTGCGAATAGAGTCACTTGTTGAACACCTGAAAACTTTTTGCAACGGATGGCGTGCGCACACGCAGACAACGATTTCCGTCGATTGAGCTTGCGAGCTCCTGAGCCACGCCACTCCGAGAGAGAGCAAGGAACGGAGAGCACACCCTGACCGGTTTGGCGTCAATCAGTGGCCTAGGGAGCGAGAAATCAATTGCGCTGTTGTCGCGCCTCTGTCAGAACGCGGCTTTTTTTCGGCTTTTTTGCCCTCTCGTGACGTTTGGGAGTCTCCACGTTTGGTGTGATGCGAAATGATTTTTTTACGCTCGTGTCCCGACCGACAACCAACAACCAACGTGTGGAACAGCAAACCCTTCACCATAGGGTTCGTCGGAGCCCTTGATGGGAGCGATACGTCAAGAACTCAGGTCGCACTCGCTGATTTTGT
>CACKRE030004345.1:7439-17493 GCA_902602495.3 Ectocarpus sp. CCAP 1310/34
CTCAGGGAACTGGTAGAGAGGAAGGAAATTTCGGTCATCCACGTGCCGTCGCCGTACCAGCGTGCAGACTTTCTTACGAAGAGCTTGTCGAAGGATGCTTTCGAGTCTCACGGTGATTTTGTGATGAATTTGGCATGAACATTTATTTTTCTGATGGGTTGTGTTTTGGTCTTGTTTTGTTTCCCGTTTTGTTTCATTTCCCGCGCCAAGTATTTGTTAAGCGCGATGCAGCATTCATGTTTCTTTGAATTGTTTTTCTCTCTTATTTATATTATTCTGGTCAAGTCTTCGTGGTATATATTCTGGGAGAGACGTCTATTGGTTGAGATATCGGGTGTTAGCGAAGTTTTCAGTGAGAAACTGTTGCGAGCAGGGGGGATGTTAGATATACTCGCAGCAATATCTGGTCGTGAGGATCCCAGGGGGATACGTGTTGGGAATTTCGTGTGTTAAAGGGTACCACCGGCGCAGTCACGGGGACCCTTTGGGCGTGGTCGGTGCGATGATGAGGCTTGCGTGCGTGCTGCGCACTTCTACTTCTCCTTCCCTCGCTCTCCACCACCACCACCGTCTCTCTCCACCACCACCACCGTCTCTCTCCACCACCACCACCGTCTCTCTCCACCACCACCACCGTCTCTCTCCACCACCACCACCGTCTCTCTCCACCACCACCACCGTCTCTCTCCACCACCACCACCGTCTCTCTCCAATCAAGTTTCCTTCTCCCACTCTCTCTCCAACTCTCTCTCGCCCTCTCTCTCTCGGCCTAACACGGCCGACTACCCAGTGCCCCAAAGTAACGTTCAAAACGTGCTTGCTGCACCCGCGTAGTTTACCTTTCAAACAAGGTTGCAATATCTCATTCCAGCCGTAACTCGATTTCTTGTCAGCCAAGCGACTTAATTGTTGACCATCCAAGCGGCTGCGAAGACCCGGGCGCTTGTTTCATAGTGAGGAGTGCTCCGGATCTTAACGAAAGCACCCTTTTCCGGTAGCCCTCGCAGGGTGTTTTATTCAGCAAACATGTTGGATAAAATACAGTCAACAATCGGGGGAGTTGGGTTCGGGTTGGGGTCATCAGGGAAAAAGGGTCTGCGTCCCCCCTTCCTGTTCTCTTGCCTCATAAACCTGATAATTTCGCGAAGGCGGTCCCCCTCTTCGGCATTGGTGTCCTTGCGGTCGTGCAGTCGTCAACAGATGGGAGTCTGCGTACGGGACGTGCTGTTACTCACGCAACTACGGTACACAGAGGTAGATCGCGCCTGCACCCGCTACCCTCGATCGTGGTAGCCAGCAGCCAGGCTCCTGTTTGCACTAAGAGAAGTCCAGTACGATTGGCACAGCGAACGTGAGAAATATTTGAAGGTCATCACGACAACCTGTGTTTTAGTCCTCCGCCTAGAAAATCATTATTTAGGAAAAGGAAGAGCTTCGGAGTATGTTGTAAGAAAAAAAGACACGATGTCTGCGGGCGGAAGTAGGAAAAGATCGACACACATCTTGAAGAAGCTTTTGCCCTTCAGTCCGTGGCCCAAATAACAGTGTAGAGAAGAACAGAGCTCGTACACTAGGATATTGATTCGATGGTGGTGTGCACCACCCAACGAATGCCCGTACCAGGCAATGCTTGACGTACAGGATAGCGCCAAGGACAAGAGTAAACAAGGCTGAATATTGGCGTTTTCATTACGTTCCGGTGTCACCTTGGTCTCACCTTTGCGCAGCCTAGCGCATTTCGTACAGGACGATAGCGAAACGCTCCAAATCTGGCTCGGATGCGGGCGTATTCTTGGCTGAAGACGTTGCCGAGCAAGGATTTGAGGCGCCCTCAAGCATACTACAGGGTGGGGGCGTGCAAGGTGAGTTCAACCTATGCTGCTGTTGTACACAGCAAATTCCCCTGGATCGATCGGTGCTTGGTGTGTGTCGGTTCTATTTTTGGAGGCAGCAAGGCCTTGGTGGTAGTGGTGGCGATGAGCCGCGAGCCATTCTCAGCGCATGGCAAGGCTCCGTTGCCCCCGCTCACGAGACAGGACCTCAAACCGAGCTTTCCCTCATCTGGTTGCGTTGCGCCTCAACACAGGGTGTGCATGTTGCCCCCCCCAACGGCACCCTGTCTGGTTTGGTACTACGGTGCCCCGCTCGTCCCCTCTCCACTCGTTGCATGTGGCTCTGTCTCTTTGCTTGTTCCGCCCCCATCTACAGTATCTCTCGTCACATGCATTTTCCTCCCTCTCTCACCATCCTCCCTCTTTCCCCGGTTCCCGCCGTGTTCACCCGTTTCCAATCGAAACGACTGTTGTTTTTTCCGGCCCCCTCCATGGGGGTGTTGTCTTCCGTTTGGTATCCGTTGCCCTTCCCCAGGGGTGCGTCGGGGCAGGCCAGATACCTCCTAACAATTACGCTGCAGCATTGCACACGACAAACGGATGCCCTGGTATTCTAGAAAGAAAGTGTTACAAAAAACGAAATACATACGCGTACGAGATTATTCTCAAGAGGGGGTGGGATGGAGTCTTTTCAGTGAGAGGATCCGAAGTACTTTTGCTCAACGCCTGCCTGCAGACAGGGTAGCAAAAACCAAGATGAGCGTTGGCTACTATTTTTCCACGCGGTGATTGAGTATGTATCGTATTAAACGCGCCTGCGCGCGTGGCTGCTCGTTTGTATATTTTTTTCTGTTGTTCGCTTTGCACCCCTTCCGATGCCCGCCGAACCGATGGTCAGTCTCACCAACGGGCAGAAGCTGCTTCGAGCCTGAATGCAGATGGAAGAGAGCGCTCCGTGGGGCCACGTTTTTGCTACCTGGTATATGACTAGTAGCGCATCGAACTGCCAGATCAATGTACTGCTGTGGACTCTAAACGGACAGCACTGCCTCCCCGATATTCCCCTGGCGCTCCGTGCTTGAGTATCACGTGTGCTACGAAATTCCCCACGCCCCGCGTTCTTTGTTGAAAGATTTGGCTCGTACGTTTCACTGGGTTGGTTCGCATCCGTCCGGTGAAAGTACCGTCGGATTTGTTCTCCTTCAGATGTACCCGTCTCGCTTGTCCTTTGGACCTTTCCCTGTGTTACCCTTAAGCCCCCTCTTCTTTCTTTTTTTTCTCAATATGACACAACGAGTCCATCTCCATCCTAGAAAAGAGTCAGAGACAGATCAACAATGGAATCATAGCTTCAGAGAAAACTACCTGTGTGTCTACGATTTCCCAGACAGCATATATATAGGGACATCTCCCCTGTGGGTAACAGGCTCAACAAATCAGTTTGGTAGCTGTCTTGTGTGTCTCATATATGTTATGTTGGGAAGGTGCAGACGAAAGGTGTTGGGTACTGTTGGGTAGTCGGGCGTTTTGTGTGTCGCACCCTATTAGTTGTAGGACATGCAATCTCCATCAGTTTACAAACATATTCTCAGTTTGGTATGCATATGTGCGGAGTATGTGCGGCTGATGTGCCATCTCTAAGCACTGTGTAACTGCCTCGAGGGTGCTTGGCCATTTTAACACGACGTGATGCGATCATCCCCCTTGCGCGGAGTGAGGGTTCCCGACCCCGCACAACATGATCTACTCGACCACCATTATGGTTACCGCCGAAAAAAAAGAACGAAGGTAACAAAAAAACAGTAACCGGGTTGCCGAGTTCACGAAGTGAATTGGCTTTGTTTGACAACATCGTTGCCAAGCGACGAAACACTAACCCCGATGGCAAACACCGCGGCACAGAGTACAGTAGACATGTGTGACATACGTCGGCGTGGCTTTTGTTGTCCTGATTCCACTCCGAATCTTTGATTCGAAACTCGAAACTCCACTCTGACTCACCGGGGGGGGGGGTTGTACTCAAAGTCGTGCATGCCGTAGTCGTTAGACCATTGACCTCGCATCCCTACAAAGCCGGGACGGAGCACGCCGGGTTCTCACCGGACCAGGCTCTCACATCACCAAGCGCGAAGCGCCGTGAGATATTCGGCGAGTCGCATGAAGGGTGCGCTGCATACTGCTAAGGGTGTTCGGCATCTTGTGCTTACTTCCTTGCGTACGGATGACAGCTGCGCATGACTTAATTTATTTTCTGGTGCTTTCACTTCCAGCGACAGTTGTAAGCACTGTGTAACTGCCTCGAGGGTGCCTGACCATTTAACACAACGTGGTGAGATCATCCCCCTTGCGCGGAGCGAGGGTTCTCCACCCCGCACAACATGATCTACTCGACCACCATTATGGTTACCGCCAAAAAAAAAAATAACGGTAACCTGGTTGCCGAGTTCACGAAGTGAATTGGCTTGTTTTACAACGTCGTTGCCACGCGACGAAAACCCAATCCCGATGGCAAACATCTGACTCACCGGAGGGGGGGGGGATAAGCGCAACCCTTGGAGGTTGACGGGCAGTCAGGGACAATATTGGCGTGTAGCCTGATGGGTTGGGCGCGAAATTCGTGGTTGAAACCAATCCTCACCGCTACCAGCTTCAACCTTGTCGAACGTCCCGTCGAAGGCATTGAATGCGTGAAGCGGCCAAAAACAAACGACGGCAGGCAAAAAAGCCGACAGTTCTTCGGTTCATTGTCTTCGCTTTGCTCAGACGGTAAATGCTGAAAGAGCAGGAACGCTTAATAACAACCGCGTTGGGGCCACGCGGCAACCAAAACAACCAACAACGACCACACGCTCGCCACTACTAACACAAAAAAATCGAGCACCGGACCGACCACGAAGCATGCAATCACTACTGTATCGCACACGTGCCGACAGAGACACATCACGGAGTACAGAGGAAGTTCATTGTTGGTTCCAAGAGCTGACGAATCCCATCGCGGATTGTTGAAGATGACGAAGCCCATCGTGGATTGTTTCAGTTCACGAGTGCCATGCACCACGAAGCCGTCCCCCCCTCCCCCGTTTTCAGCGTTCAACCGTCACGGGCCCCCTGAAATCGCGCGTCTTGTCGAACGGCGTCGCGTGCAACGGTGGATACCAGAGACCAGCGCCGCCCGTCAGCTGCCTATACTACACCCTCGCTGCTGTTGTAGCTTGCGATATGCCTGACTATACCTCTCATCGTACCCCGACCGCCTTCGACGCGAGACATGCCTCACACCAACGCAAATACCGCACCAGACATTCTCATTAACCCCTACAGCAGTTGCAGGAGCTTGTCCACAAAACGGCTGCGAATAGGGGCTTCCATTCCACTCCACCAACCTAGCGTCGGACCTCACTCAAGATACACCGAGTGTGGTGGGGGTCAATTGTAGACACCGAGAGTGTTTTGTGCCCAGGGCATCTCATGTACAAACCTCGCCCTATATTCGCAACGCTGGAACGAAGGATTCTTCCATCAGGCACACCTCATTCAACCCAAAATTTCGCTCCTGCCCCCCCCTCCAGTCGCCAATAGCCCGAAAGCCTCTGGGTCCCGTCATAACCTCCCCGACTAATAGCGTGTTCCGTTACCATCTACGAAAAGCAAATAATCCGCACTTTCCAGATACAGGCAATAACACGACATGGTACAATTCCCAGAGCCTTTCGCGCCGCCGGAGCCACCGCGAACCACGGACATCACCTCCAAACATGCAAGTAGCCAACGGACGCTCTGTATTAACTGCCTTGCCAAGAGGGAGGAGCCCGGCAGGAGGGTGGGCGGACAACTAAGGGTCGGACCAGCTCCTCTGGTTCTGGAAGCACACGGAAGTGAACCTCGCTACCGCGGTGTCGAACGATTCCCTCCCCTTGTCCGCCTGCGGCCCGAACAGCTTCTCCATGAGCTCTTGCTTCTGGTAGTTGTCCGCCACCTTCGTCGGCAGTGCCCCGAGGGCCTGCTGCAACCACTCCTGCAAGACGGGGAGAGGTCAAAACCTGTCGAAGCACACCCCAGGGACACAAACGACTTCCAAGACGAAATACTTGAAAAGTGTCGCTAGTTTGGGGGGACAAAGAAGTTCGCGGGCCCTGCCGCAACCACTCCCGCAAGAAGGCGGAGGTGAAACAGTCCTCAAAGCACGATAAGAACACGAACCAACTCTGAGACGAAAACCTATGCATTGGTTGTTGAGTGACAGCAAGGTACGCGGTAAACAACACAGGCGTCTGTGCTGTCGCCAGGACGCGCGAACAACGGCAGTGGCAGACGCCGACCACGCGGACCGAACTTCCAAGCACTACACCGAGACCCCCTTGCCCGAACAAGCACACGTCCGTTCCCTCACAACCGTTGCACACACCTGCAGCCAGGCGGGACACAGCCGCGAAATTCTCCACATCAACCCCGCCACGGAGCCCCCGTCCCCGTCGACTGAGTACGACGGCTGCTCCCCCACGCAGCACATAACCAGTTCGTGGACTAGGCCTGGCCCGTGCTCCCGCAGCACCTGCGCTCGAGCGAAACAACGGCAATCACGAGACCAAAGGCAGAGGGAGAAAGACAGAAAAAAGGCCACGGTCGGGACACATGCGTATCCGGCTTTTCGTCGAGACATGCGCGGCAGACACCCAAAGCCTACTTGCCGGGCATGAGATCTGTGCCGGGGAAGCGATTGCTACGCACAACATCAAACATCCAACACAGTACCTCTCAACGGCTGGAAGAGACAAAAATAACGTTCCTGCAGTAAGACTCGTGCACAACGGGGGCGCCAAAATGACCCTCAGGCCGGCTACACGCATCGAAAATCTCTACCCACACACAAACACTGCTCCGCCCTCTCGAGAACGCGTTGTCAATCGAACAACTGAGACGTGCAAAACATTAGTACCCCCACACCCCCCCTCGCCCACCTGCTCCACGGTCGGTATGAACTGCTGAGCCCTCGGGTTAGCCTTCCCCGTCGGGCCCTCTGTCATCGCGAGCCCCACGACCTCCTCCAGGCAGTGGAGCACCCCCCTCTGAGCCTCTCGGTGGTGAAGCTGCAGCCCCACCATTCCGCACCGCACCAACGAGGACAGCAGGGGGCTGCTTTTCATTGGCCGGTGTGCACGGTCCCCCGATTTCGTGCATCATGCACCGAAGAGCGACCAGAAAAAGAAGACGGAGTGTCCACGCACAACGGCAGATACGTGCAGGAAGAGGACTGGTCAATAAACAGCAAACCGGGCAGTGTGGTGGGATGATCGACGGGTTGGAATGCGGATAGACCCCATCAGGTGCAGACACGAACGTCATGCCAACGCCTGGAACAAAATAACACGAGGCACAGGGCACAACCGCCATCTCCCCAACAGACCAAACAAGACCAGGGTCGAGGATTGCCTAGCAGGCGGGAATGAAGCCGGATGTTGGCTGTTGAAAAATAATTTTCGCCTTTTTTACCTTGTAACGAGCGGGTCGGGGCAGTAGTCCACGAATCGGCCCACCAGGTAGAAGAACTCCTCTACCACGTCCGGATTAGCCGTAAAGTCATCTAACGTCTGCAGAGACAACACAGACAGACGCGCAAAAACCCGCGGGTAGGAGGTAGCGGGGCGCGTTCGAAAGCGAGAGGCTGCAGCGAAACACGCACAAGATGGAGATGAAAGAGCACATGCGCGCGGACACTGAGGGAAAAAAACAAGTCCCTCGGCCGGCGGCTGGGGTCTTAACATGCAATCCGAGAGAGTGCGTGCGTGTTCTGCAACGCAGATTCCCTGTACACAGCAAGGGCAAGGGCCACGCACAGAGGCACGCCACGTATTGTAGAGAAACACAAGACCCCATCGAGCCCGGCTAGCCTTGCGGGGGGAGCGTACCTGAAGGAGGGCGGCAAGGGTACATTGGTAGAGTGACACAGTGCACGTACAAAGGTTCGAGGCCGTAAAACTGGTGAATGAGAGGCTGGCCGGGAGGATCTTTGTCCCCCGCCACCAGACAAAACACACCATAAGAAACCGCCACAACACTGTGTGCATACCAAGGCTGATACGTCCAGGTATATATGCCGAAAGGCCTGTAAACTGGCCAGAATAGATAGGACGAACACACACACGCTATCAAGGCAGCAACAGATACACACCGCCCGCGAAGAACCATCCATCTTTACGGATGGGCGAGAAAGCCATACAAACAGACCTGAAGACATCGGAAAACCGCCTGCGCGAAGTCGCTGAGCATCTGGAACAGTAACGCGGTGAACCCTGGCCCCTTCCTGCCGAATTCCGTCACGCAGATGGACCCGCAGTACAGGCACGAGGAGTGAGGCACGACGCTGAACGTGCCCACCAGGTGCGCGATTAGCGGCTGCATCATCAACGACAGCGATCAAGGGGGAACGATCCGGGGGAGGGGGGGGGCGGGGGGGTTGTGAGATGTTGATTGTCGCCCGCTGCGGTTGGTGATATTGGTTGCTGAGCGTGCAAGAGGGCGAGTAGTAGACGAGGTAGGGCGAGGAGCATGAGGGAGGGTCGGGTGGCCATTGTTGAGTACACTCTGAGTGTGCCCCTTTGAGAGGTATGTAAGCGAAAAAAACACGGCTCCGCCAACTTGGTAAGAAAACGTTGGCAGCGACATCGTGGACATCGGACTCGCCTCGACAACTGCCCTGCCCCCAACCGGTTCGCACAGCAAACGCACGGATAATGACCAGCTTCCGGTTCATCCTCGTGAAACGTACATATCCTGGGTGGGGGAAAACCCGCGGCCGGGCGTTGAAGGGATGCGAGTGAAACGGTTTCACGACTACGGCATGCGTGTACACGAGTGCACTCACTGTTAGCAAGGGTTCGAAGTGCTCCTTGCAAGTGCGCATGGCGTGCTTGAAGAAGCGGCTGAGCTTCTCGAAGACCTGGCCGCTCGACTGGTGCTTCGCCGACACCGCCTCGAGCACGGGCCACAGCTCTCGCACCACCATTGCAACTGGGTGCTCTCGCCCCGCCTAGCGACATCGAACAACGCGCGATTGAGGGCGGGGCAGGCGCGCGGGGGTCATCATGACACACGAGTATGCACCTAGCATGACACACGCTAACCTGCCCGGTCGGAGTAGCTCAACTAGACAGACCTACGTGGTATTGGCTTTGACGACAGTCTCGTACAGCTTCATGGAAGTGTAATATCTACCGACTCGACCACCGTATTTTGCGCAAAAAATAAAATAAAAGGTATATTGCCGTGACAAAATAGGGAACACGTTCAAGCAAAAGCAGGATAAACACAAGACTTCTTTTCTTAAGTATGTCTGCCTGTGAGAACTTCGCCCTTCGGCGACAGCCTTGTCATACAGCAACAACGACAACTACAACAACGACGGTAAACTCACCTGCATCACCGGGTTGGCGCGACTGACCACGACCGTGAGCCTGTCGAGCTCCTGCTGGGCCAGCTTCGCGTCGCCGCCGGCCACCCCGTTCCGCTGCAGCCCCGTCGCCATCGGCTCCACCAGCCTTCGGATCGCCGCCGCCGCGGGATCTGGTGCCAGGGTGCTGATCACGTAGGAGAGACCCTGCCACCGAACCCACAACAAAACCATAAACAGAGCAGCAGCCAAGTGCACCCCGAAAGATGCAGAGCAGCAACATAAAAAGAGAGAGAGAGAGAGAGAGAGATGAATACATGCTTCCGTACGTTCAGTTCCGTTGCGATTCTGCTACGGTTCGCACCGGATGGGTGTCAGCTTTCTCCAGACGTCCGACAAAATTGTACAAAAAATAACAAAATAACGGCAATTTCACCTCTAATAGTTCTAGCTCGTCCTTAATGTCGATGCGGTGCTCCTCCCGCGCCTTAGCCTCGTTAAGGTGACCCTGCAACAGACCCAACACCTGCTCCCCCATCAGCTGCCCACAGGAGTGGCATACATTCTGCACGCCCCCAGGAGAACAGAAAAAAAACAGACAAGCAAAGGACACAGCAAATTAGGAGGGAGCATCATCTTTGTCGAAAATCGTCAACAGAGAAGTGCAGCACACATGTACAGGGCGGAGCAGATGCATAAAATACTACCATGTCGTGCAGAAAAACATTCGCATAGATACATTCACAGAAGACAAACCAGTAGAAGTTACTGGCCCGTAGCAGGGATCCTCCCAGCAGTGAACATGACGTAGCTTACCCCACCCCCCCCCCCCCCC
>CACKRE030004345.1:17529-30581 GCA_902602495.3 Ectocarpus sp. CCAP 1310/34
CCCCCCCCCCCCCCCCCGCAACGGTCGCGCAGGCGGGCAAAAACATCGCTTGGCTTCTGAGCACAGCGCAATGTCGGCTTCGCATTCCAGCGTGGCGCTGCCGAACGAAGGCCGACCGCTTTCGGGCCTCCCCCATGATGATGCATGCGATGTCGAATCAAAACTTGGAACTTGCCCTGATACCGCAGGAGTCTCTCTCGTACACAACTGCGACACCACCACCACGGTTTACGCGTATGTCCCCATGACAGAGGGCATCCAGAAATGAGAGCGTGGCAAACCCGGAACTACTTTCACCACGCAATGGGGTGCCTCGAAGGAGAAGGATAGCACAAAACCATCCAGATGGACCCAGCACAAATGACACCTATGATACAACAGCATTGGGTGGCCAAACCACAGTCGAAAACTTGCTACTTGCTTTGGGTATCATTGGAAGTACTAGCACTCTTAACGCGGGTTCAAGAGTACATTGACCTTAATTGCGGTGGCGGCCGCCGGCATGACTTCGGGGGAAGCGAAGCCTTCCATCAGGAAGGCGAACATCTCCGTCAGGTGCTCGGGGTGGAGCTTCAACCACTCCGAGTACCTGGATCGGATCACCAAGAGAAAGTGAGAAAAAAACAAGAAAAGAACAAGAAAAGAAAACAGGATCTAGCACACAAGTTACAAAGAAGGCAACAGGGACGAGAGACGCTAAGAGATTCAAGCACATGACAACAGGGACAACAGGGGCAGGCGAACGCTACTACCAAGGGTCATCTTTTCCTGCAACAATGACCTAACGACCGCAATAAGAAGTTCGGTTCAGCGCATGTATTCACGGCGCCACACGTTGACGAACCGAGGGTTCGATGCGCAACTTTCGAACCCTTGTCACACTGAAACCTTAACAGGTATGCGCTGTTGGGCTTCTCCGTTGATCAAGTTGCGAAGCATGCAGAAAACAAGGGCTTCGCATTTGATGGCGTTTTTTGTAGCCCGTCACTTCACGCTCCTAGAGAGTGTATCGCATCATAAAAACACAGACTCACTTCCCCACGATGAGCGTGGCCGTATATCGCACGTGATGATTCCCCGGTAGTCGCGGCAGCATCCCCACGATCTGCGGCACTATCGTCTCCTCATTGGTCGGTATGTCTCTCCCGATCGATCTAGTCGCGAACAGGCACGCCTCCACCCCCTGCCAGGCCCCTGGCTCGTCTGGTCTCGCCAGAGTACCAAGGGTCGCCAGCTGATGGGGACCAAAAAAAAGCCAGAATGGGTATCCAAAACACGAAAGCAAAAGCAACCACAACAGCACGATGGTAGGATGGAAGGGAAGTCAGAGTCGCCTGCTGATGGGACGAAAACAGGATAACAAGGGCATCCAAACCACGAAAGCAAAAGCAACCGCAACAGAACGATGATAGGGTCGATGAGGGAGCGGCGGTAAGAGTGGGTTCGACCGGCTGACCTTCAACACATCTTCACTCGTTCACTCCGGAACAAACTGCCAAGCATGTACACATGCCAGTAGATAGCAGCACTTGGTGCGTGCGCCAAGAATGAAATACAACATATCCATCTCCTTTGTTCCGGAGGAAAACAAAAAAAGGTAACGACCCAAAATCCAGCCGTGATCGGATAGCAGAGACCGAATGCGAGCTGTGTAAGAATAGGGCTTGAAATAGGAAAACACGGTACAGTACGGTGGTGTGGAGAACTTTTGATACATACCTCCTGGTCCAGAAGGATGACCACTTGGCGCAGGCACTGAACCCCCCCCAGGATGCGGCACACGTCTCGAAGCACGTCGGCGACATCGTACCGGTGTCTCTTGAGGTCATCAATCTGCCCCAAGATACATAGAGTAGCCCATGAAAAAACAATGGAAGACAGGGCAATGCGTTTGACCACGAAAAACAATTAATTGAAACTGAAATACTCAAAGTGGTACACGGGCAGGGCAGGGAATTGGACTTGGTATCAGCGATCTCATGGCGGACAAGGCAACACAGCCAGCGCACCAGGCACTGTCATCCTGTACACTGTATTCCGAACCCTCAAGGCATGGCTTTCGTGAGTTTCATGACCAAGATTGGACCCTTCACGCCCATAGGAAATCTCGCCCGATTCACTCCCGAAAAAGTGAGCTCAGCCTAGCGTGCCGCCACATCACGCCTAGCATTTCAAGAACACTGCATGTTCTGTAACACTGCATGTTCTGTAACACTGCAACCCTGGGTGGGTTTCGCAAAACCGAAGCCGACAAGGTTTCCTCGACAGTCACAGGGCACGCCACCTTGACCATTGCCAAAATCAAAGGAACAATCCCACATACAACACTTGATGCCACCGTGCGCATTGTTGGTCCGACAACAATTCACCAACCCGTTGGCGACACATCCCTCCCGCATGCAAACACCGTTACCCCTGGCCGACGACAGAAGTTACCTCATCGGAAGCCAGTTCGTCGACGTCCTCAGGGTACCGCATCAGCACCACCAGCACCCCGATCAGCCTCACCAGGCACGGCCCGAACATGGCGCACCGGGCGGTGCGGAGATCGGCCGGCTCCAGGGACTCCAGCGTCTTGCATCCATCATTCAAGCGAAAGCCAAAGCGGCCCGCAGGATCGACGGTCAGCGGGGTTAAGCCGCAGAGAAAGGAAAACATACTCAAGACCCACAACATCGTCCAACGGCTAGTTCAACAATAAAAAAAAACTGGTCGGGTCGGATGCAAAGTAGGGGACAGCGCTCCTCAGCCCAGCAGCACACAGTCAACAGTCAACAATAGCATCAGAGTCAGCCAAGCACAAATTTGGTTCACTCTTTATCAGAAAGAACGCCCCACCCAGGGTTACAGATTCACAGCGCGCCCCATGGTCGCAGGATCAATCATTCCCAAAACGCCTCACGGCCGGGTGTGAATCGCGAACCGCACCACAAGAGTCAGCGACATGTGCTCACTCCACAGCAGCGGCGTTTCCTCCTTTGGCCCATCTACCGCTCGTAAGTCAGCAAAAATCAGCAAATACAAAAAACACCGAAAAAAAAAAAAAGTTAAGTTCGCTCACCCGGCAGAACAGGTACCAGAAATAAAGCGGTATCGTGGCGATCTCCCTCTCCGGGTGAGACGTGCACATGAGCACCACTTGCACCAGCTTAAGCTGCCCTCTGTCGTCCGGCGCCCTGGTACAGGCGGTGCGGTGCGACGGGTGGGAGTGCGGCATATCCGTATTCCATACGGCGGGAGGTTCTAGCGCAAAGGGGAAAAGTGGCAAGGGCAGAAAAAAAAAAATGGGGGGGCAGCCTGCATTCACTCCAATTTCTCAGCTTCACCTGACACTTTGGTGGGTGCTCGCCGTGATTTGTGTAGTTGGATATACACGACTTATGACTTCAACGAGGCCCTAAAGCCAGAGTGTTGATTGATGCGTTCAAAAGCAACTTCTCGTCATCGCAGTCTAGAAAAATGAACGGCACAAGGGAACGACACTACACATCACCCCCCGAGCAAGCGACTGTGGCTCGAGGAAGTCCATCAAACAGGGGAGACAAGACAGCTTTCTCAGGTGTGTGCGCATCTGCTTCAAACACCCGTCGCGTGATAGTACACTTCTTCGTGCTCGTTTCCAACTATGCACACCGGTAGAGATCTTGGCATACTGTTCCATCGCCTTTTCGGAACACTTTTGTTGCACACACTAGTATCAGCACGCGGGCGTCAACGCGTTCCTATGCGGAACGACCGTAGGGGCGGGACAGCAATCGCAAGAGCGAGGGTACCGCGGACCGAGCGAGAGGGAACGAGAAAGAGGAAAACGACTCACATGATGACGTCCATATAAGCCTCCCCCATCTCCGTAAAGAGACGACACAGCCCCCTGGCCACGTCCGCGTCTTCCTCCTCCGACGACTTCACGTACGCAGCCTGAAGTCGCGGGCACGCACAGCAGCAGCAGCAGCAGCAGCATACGTATTTGACGACGCCAAGCGAATCGAAAGGCATTATACGTGGGTGCACCGGCGAGCAACTCATAAGCAATGCGGCCGAAGACCTTTGCCTACTTCTTCGTGAGTGTCTTGACCCGATCCATCGAGCTGTACAAAATATTTTATTAGACACATCAGGGAAAAAGCACAATAAAAACAAGGCAAACTCGAGAATGAACTGCAGCCAAGAGTCATGTCATTCCTGCGTGTTCCGGGTGGTGGCCACTCAAAAACACAAGAGAGAACGAGGAAAAACAAAAGTCGCAACCAAACAGAAATTTACCAGGGTTACCTAGCGGTCCCTCTGAATAACTAACCTCTAACGCCATGGCCTTGGGCACCATGAGCTGCACGATAAGGAAGTTGTTTGCCTTGTACTTCCGCAGAACCTGAGGACACGTTACGTTTTCAGGCGAAAAACGTTAGCGAACGGAAGGCCCAATTTAAGCCCGGCCGCTAACCGGTCGAAACAAACAAGCACAAGCACGAGGAGCCAGGGAGAGGGTGTTGTTAACTCTGAGGACGTTCGTGACACAGCAGTGTTGTGTGCGGACGCGGGCGGATCTGGGGAAGCACGTGCAGACCAGGCCCAGAGAGACAAGAAACGTCAAAATTGGGTCGAGGCTCACGGTATTATTATCGTCGCCCACCGTCGAGCACAGTTTGTAATATACTTCGTAGGAAGTGTAGGATCCACCGCTGAGCTATGCTTTCTATATCGACCTATTTTATTATTTTTCGTGAAAATTTGAGCCTCTTTTTCTTCACGAAATTTTCCTCAACTGCGGGTCCCTGCTGGATTTCCACACAAACACAAACACAAACACATACACACACACACACACACACACACACACACACACACACACACACACACACACACACACACACACACACACACACACACACACACACACACACACACACACACACACACACACACACACACACACACACACACACACACACACACACACACACACACACACACACACACACACACACACACACACACACACACACACACACACACACACACACACACACACACACACACACACACACACACACACACACACACACACACACACACACACACACACACACACACACACACACACACACACACACACACACACACACACACACACACACACACACACACACACACACACACACACACACACACACACACACAGAAGCTCCCCCCTCCTCCAAGCAAGCCTGTTCCGCCGGCCCCCTTCGCAAGCGGCACCGCCTTCTCAAAACGCCTGGGGCGCCCGAGGCCACCCCTCTGACTAACCTCTACCAATAAGTCGACCGCGGTCTCGAACAGCTCTTGGTTTCCCAGGGCGTCGAAGGCTGCCGACAGAAGGGGATTGCGAACTATCTCGTCCCCGGGTACGTTGACGTGCCGCACCCAGCTCTGCAGGCACTGGAACACCGTCTCCTGCATGTTGTGTGTTTGTGTTGCGCAGCGTCATGTTGCAGAGTAGTGAAGCGCGGTCGAATTGGGAGCGGAGGCGGGGAAAAAAATAGCATGTTGCGGCACCGTTGTGTGCCCTACCCCGACTCGGAAGTGTTTCACTCTAAGGAACTTCATTGAGTTCATTCAACGGGTTTCTCTCGAAGAAGTAGTCTTCCTTCGACGATCAATATCGTCAATGAAATAAACGAGTACCCGTACGTTCTACAACGAGCACGAAAAGCAGTCGGACGACGGCGTTCGAAAGGCTAACTAACCTCGACGTGGCCTTCGGAAGCGTTCTCAGTCTCTCGCTGCACCGGGACTTGACACCTCACATGTGTTGCTAGGGACTCCGTACTAAAAAAGTCTGGACAAAAAAGCGTCTCGCCTACCACCATGATTCTTCGGAACCCCTCCGATTTTTGGCGCCGCACACCAGATGCGTCGCGTCTTTCACCATCACCGATGCTCGTCAAACAGGCAACGGTTTGCCACGCCGCGAGCAGGGGACCTTGATGAGGTTGTAAACTATGTCCCCAAGCTTGAAGAGGTTGTAAACTATCTCCCCAAGCACTTCATATGATGGCGTATTTTTGCTTTGAACTGGATAAAAATACGACATCTGTACCCTCTTTTTTTTGCTCCCGGCAACCAGTTTTCAACGCAGAGTTGTGACCTCGTAGAATTGCTCAAATCGCCCGATACGGGTCTTTTTGGTGGGCTAGCTACCGAACACACCCTCATGTGGTAAAAACTGAGATCGGCACTGCGGCGGTCGGTCGTAGTGGGCCTTCAAAGGGCATCGAAAATGGACGGAAATCAACTCTGAACGCCAGTGGTTCAGCGGGGTAGCCCAAGAACCACAAGCAAGATCATATGTCTATCTCCAACATCATAACAATATATGAGGGATCGGCAGGCCCGGTGAAGCTTCTGGCCAATGTTGTGACCTCGTAGAGTTGCTCAAATCGCCCGGTACTTGGATGTTGTCCTTCTTGGTTCGTTAGCTATCGAAAACACCATGTCGGATCGGCACAAAAGCGGGAGGTGTTGCAAGCAGGATCCGGGGGGGGGGGGGGGGGGGGGGGGAATTTTTGCCCGTGTGCTTGACGGTGGCCCCGGGAAGTCGTGCGCCCGTCCTTGCGGCTGTCTGTTGACGTTAATGGCGTTCCGGGGGTAGGTGGAGTACTACGCGTCTTTCCGTGTGACTACTGTGCGGCTCAGTTGCACAGGAGGTGCAGCGAAGCACCTTTTCCTAGTGTGCACATGACAACGGCAGCGGCCGTTCGCATCTTGCCGAGCGTTGCGTATTCCGATCGCNAGGAATACGGGGCCCCCAGCAACACGTGTAACCGTTTTATCGGCCAACCGGTTAGCGCGGTCGATCCTAACAATACCCACACCCACTCGAGCCGTACCTGCACCATGATCTCTGTGCCGAGCGGCCCCGCGGCGATCTGCTCGAGGGAGGTCAGCAAGAAGCCCGAAGACTCGCACAGCTGCTGCAGGAAGGCCACTTGCGTGGCCTCGGGGACGACGATGCGGTGGTTCACGGCCTCTTCGGGCAACACCTGAAGCGGGGGTTCCGCCCATCACCATATGCAGGGGTCACTCACGGGGTGTAAAGAAAAATTTGCAGGGACCCCCGACACCGAAAAATTGAGGCCTTTTCGGCAACACTTTCATGGGAAAAGACCAGGTTGGGGTCGACATACAGGCCTACGTTACACAGGCGTCGATCGTTCTGTATAGAGCTGGCGGATCGGAATCCTCGTGGGCCGTGGTAAGCGAAGGTGTGCCAAAGTGGGGTCTGGGAGAGAGGGGGAGATGGGCAAAAGTCAACCTGTTTCGTGAAGTAGAACATGGAGCGGACGTGCACGCGGCGACTACCACACTAGCACATGCAATCAGGCACCACTCGATCCCCCGCCGTCCCTGGCACCACTCGCCAAGAGCAAACACACAGCAGTAGAGTGCAAGTAAGATTGTTGTCGATTGCTTCTGCTGACGACATCATAGCCGAGGCGCACCCAAAGAACCTACACGTCACGCGCAATGCCGGAAGCACACGGGATGATATCTTCGCCCCCGCTTCCTAAAACAAGGCATATCGCCAACTTAGCTTTTACTCGCTTCAATTCCATTCAACTCCACAAAAAAAAATCTTGCTCCTCCCGCCCCCCAAATGCACATACCGTGCACAAACAGAACATAGGGAAACCCACAGGGGCATCGACTGAAAGAAAAACAACCCACACGGCTGTACAACACGTCCACACCTTCATGAACTCGAGGAGAACTCTGGCTGCCTGCTTCTGCTGCTCCACCGAACCCGCCCGCATTAATCTACCCGTCAGGTCCTTGAGCACGTCCGGCCAATTCAACTGGAGCGCGAGCCCGGACTGGATGGACATTGTCCCGCAACACAACAGGGGGAGGTTGTGTGGGCGAAGGACGACGGGGATTAGAGGGGGGGAGGGGACTGGACCTATTCCCGGGTGTGTAAGGAAGACGACTCCCGTTGTATTACGCCGCGCGTTTCGGTGGTCTGCCTGCGGCGGGTCGAGTCACATGCCGGATTCTCGACTACAACAGGAGTGCTTTGAGCCTGGCCGTTGAAGCGTGAAGATCATTCTGTGGTTCTCCGCAGGCTCAAAAAAACCTTAAGCATTATTGTCTTCGGCAAACTGCTATTGTTCCCCCCTCCAACACAGCAGCAACACCGGTATTCGCTCGAGAAAATTGTTTTTGAACTGATATGTGACAACAGCAAATTCTAGGAGTGCGCCACTGCTGTCACACAGCAGCAGCAGCAGGAGCAACAACAGCAGCTGCCACAAGCAATAAATACGACGCACCAGGGCCAAGCAGAGGCGTGTGATCACCGCCGACTTGCCGGCTCCCCCCCATCGCTTCAGGTGATCCACCAAGGAATTTCTCAACGAGGGGATGCTGCGAGACAGCGCGGGGGGGGGGGTAACAGAGACGGAACGCGCGTGCAGACGGAACACCGCATGCAAACAGATGAACAGATGAAATTGCGAAACGAGCAGCCGACAGAGAACGAAAAAGTGTAACACACGAGCAACCGAGCAGCTACCCATCACGTGGGTGACCAAAACCCCTGTTTGGGATCGAGCCATCACACGAGCAGACTTGTCCGTAAATGTTTTTCGAGTCAAACTGAACCTGGGAGAAGGTTTCATGAATGATATGAGATTGACCGCACGATAGCATCAAATCATAAAACTCCCGGCGAGACAAGAAAGAGTCAACGAAACATTTTGTATGACCTTCAAATTCTCCAGCGAGAAAAATATCTTGTGTGCTGAAACTCAACAATCGCAAAATGAACTCCCGCAGCATAACCAACAGCACCACCCGCACGTACGACAAGCAGCGCGAACGTACCTCTCCTGTGGCAGCTCCCGGAAGTTGCTCCGTATCTTGGCGTGAATGGTCTGCGCCGCGAAAAACGTCACGTTCAGCTCTGCCGACTCCATCCTCAGCATGGCATCGGCGACCTGCATCCGCGGTTGAAAGCGGCAAACAGCAGTCACGACGGAGCGCACGTGACGATGCCTCACAACTCTTGGCAGCACAAGCAAACCAAAAATCAAGGCAGCCGGGGGGTGCGGCCGATCAGGTAAAAACAACGGCCGCCCCCCCCGTACCCGCTGCGATGTTTGTGTGTGTGTGTGCGTGTGTGTGTGTGTTTTCGTCCCATTCATTGTGGAGACAGTCCCCCCAGTTTTCGTGGTTTGAGACGTGTACTACACTCTTCAGTGATGTAGGGTACTTCTCTTGCGAAGAAGCACAGGTACCACTCTTGCGAAAGAGCACAGCAGTCATCGCGTGGGCGCATGAGCATAATGAAACGTCCGAGCCCCCTCCTCCTCCGCCTTTCCCTTTCCCACTTTCTTCCTCGCCACAACTACTCTTCGAGCTCGCATGTGGCACCTCGAAGGATGGTTCAAATAATCGCAACCCCCATGGCTGCGCAAAGCCGCCACTGTTGCTGCTGCTCCTGTTCCCGACCCCCGGCGTACATCGCGTCCGCTTAGGTACAAACCTCGGATGCCCCGCCCCCACCGACTCGCTGTGTTCGCTACTGCCATGCACGACCGTCCCAGCTCATTCGAGGAGGTTATGGCGTGAGGTCGACTCACACGAACGCACATTAACCCTCACTCTTGAAAACAAGCGGCAGACCTAGGCAGAGAAACGATGCAATGTAAATGTATCGCGTTTTGTATTGCGGTCAAGACGACTGCTGGCTACTCACACTCCAGGCCTCTTGGCTCCGTTGGAACTCCTGCAGCCACCGGTCCGCCTCCTTGTGGCTGGGCCCGCTCCCGTTATAGACCGCGTTCAGGGCGGCCAGGGCCTGCCGCGCATACGCACACGACAGGTTGTTCCTGCGTTCTGCCTGTAACTCAACTCCTCGTCCCACACAAACGAGACGAAAACTCTGTCCACCGGGGCAAACACTCAACGATGGGAGTTGAAAAGCAGGCGTTCTACCCGCCTGTGTAATGGGGGCAATGCTCTTCCTATCGTCGTAGGATCGATGGTGCGAAGCTCACGGGGATACGAATTTCGCCTTGAGAGAAGAAAACTCTATTATATGAGGGGCTCCCACGGGACGGGGGTCCATCTTTCCTCTGGGCGACAAATTACACATGTGGTCCACACAATGTAGTTAAAGCTGCGGGTTTAGGTTCCCCGTTGCTTGTGACAACTTCCCGCATTCCGCAACCGTCTGATCCATGATCAACATAATACCGATATGCCTCTCTCTTTCATAATGGGGTCAAATTTTAACATGTGTACACGACATACCATATGGTGGTGTAACAAAGTCCACCTTCACATTCAAACTACGCACGCATGATTCCTCAGCCACAGCCTTGGAGAAACGTTTGTACCAGACTATACCACGGAAGCCGCACGACAAGAGCATCAACAATGCCTTAGGAAGTACTCCCGTGGGCTACTACAAAGAAGAGGAGAGCGAACGAAGACTGCTTCCGCAAAACAAGCAGGCAAATCGCTTACACCGCAGGTTGCATAGGACGCCCCACCCCCGTGCCCTGAAACGATTCTCCCACGGCGACTGCCATTTTGCCATTTAGAAGTACACACAGCAGTCCTACACATCAAATCATCAAATCAATGTGGCTGCGGTAAGCTCTCGTCGAGACGGTTCCAACGCCACCGTTGTTGTCACCACCACCGCTGGGTTTGCTGATGGCGAGCAATCGAGCTTAGACAATCGGTCCGGGGTGCATGGTATCACACGCGACGCACGCTAGTATACTATGCATGCAACGTACATGTGTGAGTTTCTGTGAGACTTGCCGGTGGTACACAGCAGATGTTAGGCGACTCTATACTACTAGACTGCTGCTGCTGATGGGGGGTGTTGATGATCGCTGAAACTTGCAGCGGACAGAAGTGGTCCCACACGGCGCATCGCGCGTTGTTAAAATAGAGGGGTGCGTAGCACGTCAACCATGTCAAAACCCACGTGCGGTGCTGGTTGTGAGCTTCGTTTTGACCGCGGTGCGGGATGTGTACATACATGAAAGAGATGCGGGTAATCTCATGTTTCTGGCGCACAAGGTGTCGCAAACATAAGATTTACTAGATCTTCAATCGCGATATGCATCGGAACAAACCACGTTTTGGGCTGAACACAAATAGTTTTCAAAAGGCCGGCGGGGTCAGTATGCCGCCAACGACCGTTGCGCACAGCCGGTCCTTTGCTGGGCATGTAAGGTACACCGGCAAAGGCAACACACGCTGCCTGTGTACATATTTCGCTGCTGCGTGGTCGGTCTGTGTCTCGTTGCCCGGCACGAAAGCAAACCGCGCTGATTTGACCAGAGTGGCCCCAACGCCAACAAACCAATCAACGTCAGGTGCACTCTATAGTTCTAGTTTTTCCTTCCTCCCTGGTAGATGGGCTGCGAGAATGCGGCAACCCCAGGGTTAGTTGCCAGGTTAATAATGCAACGGCAGAGAAGGGGTTAATCGCTCATGGCCGCTGAAACAAAAGGACGTCCTCCTCCTTGCATCGACCCCCCATGTTTTTTCACCCCGAGCAAGGAAATCTCGTTCACAACGGGGTTCCTCCTCTCACCTCCGCCACGTGGCGCTGGATCGCGGGGTCGGCAGCTGCCATGGTCTCTCTTGCGTGTGGAGCACACGCACACACAGCACTGCTGTGAAGTGGTGCGGCAGCAAAGCCAGCTTCCAGAGGGGAGCCCGCATGATGCAAAATGGATGGCACGGGGTGCCCTCCCGGTCTCCCGGGGGGTGTCTCCCGACCCTCCCGCTGTGCCTGTTGATCGGCCAACGGGGCTGGGGGATGGGTATCACTTCCAGTCTCCACCCCAACACCCGTCATGACCGACTCCCCCTTCCAGGCTCCTGCTCTGCAGGTGTTGTGGCAGGCGGTGACCTTCGATCCAATGGACTTCCAGTGCTGGACAGCCCTCCTGTCGCAGGTACTCTTGGATCATCAGCTCCAGCGGACTACAGCAGCAACGCACATGCTATCTATTGTTTGTTCTGCAAGTACTCTCTTGGGAACGGGTTTGAGCGTACCATCAGGACGCGCAACCCCACTCGCTCGAACTATCATTACGGTGCTGAGCGTCCGCTGCACCCTAGTTGCTGCAGGTCTTGTTGGTTCGGGGCGACAATTCGACCAAGTCGGTGCGTAGAAGAGAGCCAGTTCGATGTTTTTCGTGAGACTTTTCTTGTCGAGAGATGCAGGATGGCAAGGTGGCAGCGTTGATGATTGCGGCTGACTCGATTTCCTTACGTTGCGCATCCACTCAAGCTTGCATTGAGACGTGTAGCCCATAAACGTGAAAGCGCGACATGCTCGCCAAGCAAGGCACGTAAACGAGTCAAGTCGAGAATCCACACAAGAGGGGAGCACGCAGTTTGGACTAATACATACACCTTTCAGAGAAGATGTGTGTGGTTTGTGAGGCATCGACGCAAAAAAATTGCTTCCTCAGACCGATAGGCTATGTGTACACTGGCGACCTGATTTACTGAGCCTCTCAGTACGATCCAAGGTCTTTCTTCTATGGGCAGGCCACCTCTCTCCCACCCACCCCCTCCCTCAAGTCATCAAGGAGTCAACGACCACCATGATCATGATCGAGACAACACCGATGATGCGTGGTTTTTGGTAGGGTTTACGTTCAAGCGAAATATCCCAAGCGTACGACATTATTGTTCAATCTTGATCAAAAACATTGTCCTATATTAGGCAGACCCTTTGCACGGACCGCGGAGGCACTCCATTCGGTGCTGTAAACCATATCTACCGCCGTTGGCCCGCAGCCCCTGTGTGCATCAACACCGCGGCAAGCTTTGGCCTCTTGGGAGCTCTCGAAGATGTTAGTTTTTTCCGCATCCAAAACATTGGCCGAACATGCCACGTGATGCCAATCGACAGGTGGAGTCGGTCGGGTCCTCGGCGGATGCCCACCGCGCGTACGATGAGTTCCTGCGGCAGTTCCCTCTGTGCTTCGGGTACTGGAAAAAGGTGGGGCCTGTGTTGTTCTCGCGCGTGTTGGGGG
>CACKRE030004345.1:77637-88696 GCA_902602495.3 Ectocarpus sp. CCAP 1310/34
AGAGAGAGAGAGAGAGAGAGAGAGAGAGAGAGAGAGAGAGAGAGAGAGAGAAAGAGAGACTACAGATAAGACCAAGGCATACAGCTCAGGCCTCCGTCAGTGTTCACGTTCGTGTCGTGAACAGAGAACGAAGACAAGGTGGGAGTGTTAGGTATGTCAACGTTCTTACAGGTGGGACGGTGCATAGTTGCGGCCGTGATATCTCGACCGATACCTAAAAATATACAACGCAAGTAATAGTAGACTGGTGCCAGAAAATTCACCGGGCCTCAGTAAATGGGTCGGACACACACAAATTGCATCTTATCGCCCCGTTTTTTGGCCATGTGGCTTTTTCGTCGCACTGATTGTTCAGTACCATGCATGACCGAATAACTCCCGCTGGGGGTATGGATGGCAGGGGGCGACGGCTTACTTGCTCATCTGTCCGCTCAGCACTTCAAGAACTGATGTGTTATGAGCACTACAAAACTTGTGGGTCTATGGATTGCAGCAGGACGGAACCTTCTCAAATACTTTGGGGAGGTATCGACAGTGAAACGCAGTGTGCTCCTTCTTTACATGGTCGCTGAAACGAAACATTTCTAAATGAAGTGAAGAGACTATACATCAGTCACTTATGCCTCGGTGTCAACAACAGCACGACTGAATATACAAGATACAAGAGGGTATCAACGGACGAGGTCACACAACCACCCACAAACAACCCACAAGACGAAAACGGTAAGGCTACCAACACTCATAGGGCAAAAGACTTGCTTCAGAGATAGGGCAACCATGTCCCCACCTCACCTGACAGACACCACATTCACCAGGTATTCTCGAGCATTCTTCGAGACGAATTCGACATGGACCGATTGCAAACCTAATCTTATGTACTTCGTATGCAACTGAAGAAGGAACCCTTCGGTCACGGACGAGGCGGGGTGAAAAATTCCCGTGTGCCTCCAAGGCACTACGTTAACCTGTACATGCGCTTTTCGAAAATCGCGGCGTGTGTGAAAGCATAGTGCACACGTGGGCAGCAGCCGCACTCACAAAAACTCATTCTTCTGCCTCTTTTTCCTAGTACACACAGTGAAAGAAAGAAAAAAGAAAAGCCGAGGAATGAATAGTAGACTCCATTCGGTCAGCGCCGTCCCCCGCAAGGAAAGAATAAACACAGCAAAGAACGTAATCTTTGCCATCGCGAGGGGAGACCTAGCATCTACCAGACATAGAAAAACATGTTCCAGAGGGAACAACATCCGTCGCTGGCGCATCCAACACCTCACTTGTTTCTGGTGCGCGCCGCGCGTGTGAACACGAGCTCTTACAATCACATGTTAAAGCAAAGTACGAGGACAATATCGTCGTTTCTCCTTGTATTTCATTTACATCAACCATAACCTAGGTCACCTGCAACCCTGCCTTCTCCCATGATCAGTTCGAAGAGGAACTTCTACTTCAACAGAGCCATACATTCTACAGCGAACGCAGAAGTGAAGGTTTGGTCACCTGTAGGAAGCAGTCTTGTCTCTCTGCCTCTGTCGTTGCCCCCCGCTCTCTGTTCGTATCTCCTTCAATAATCCTCTTGTACCTCTCTCACGGTATATCTCCCACCCCCTTACTTCTCCCCTTGACACAGCCAGCCGCGCACATCACAACGACAACAAAACACGTGTTTTGTCCTAGTTCCGGCAAGAAAGCACGAAAACATCACGGCTGACGCATGAAACGTCGCCCCCCCCAAAAAAAAAGCCACCAAAAAACAACCAAAACCGCGGGATCGAGCCAACAGGCTGATCGAAAAAAAGTGACAAAACCAAAACAGCCACCCAACCGGAAGGAGCCGCGCCAATTCACCAGTCTACCACACCCTCTTCCCCCATCGGGCCGCCTCGGCTCCCCCTAGCGCCCCCTCTGGAGGAGGCGTTTTCAAGCACTCCCGCCTCGCCGACCGGGAAGTAGCGCACGTCCGGGACACCTTCTGGTCCCCCCCGCTGCAGCCTGTGGACGTAGGACTCCTGGCCCGTGTGCTCTAATTCGGGCTTGAAGTTGAGGTACGCCCGCACTAGGACGTAGTTCCACCTTTTTTTCGCCGGCGAAAATACACGCGTCGGTCGGTCTTTTTGGTGACAACTTGTTCGGGTCGTGGCTAGCGGTGATTGAGCGGGAGAAAGGGAAAGAGTGAGACGGGCGTGGCGGCGGTGACGGCCGGGCGGCCAATGCCGTTGTTTCTTTACGAAACCTTTAGGAATGTATTACATAGCCGAGTGCGTATAGGAACGTGGAATTCAGCTGAGTAACCCTCCGCATGAAACAACCCTGCCGACAGGCATGCGACGAGACCGAATACTATTTGACCCCGACATTCCTCCACTCAGTATTTTCCCATTTCTCTCCTCCGCAGCTTCTCAAACATGTGGCGTTTAGTCCTGCCTTGAGTTATGTTGAGTGCGCCTCCTCCACATCCCCCTCCCGCCCATGACATTTTCTCCACTTTTCTTTGCGCGTCACGCGCATGCAGTGATCGAATTAGTGGCACTTGAACCTACCTTGCGTGTGTTAAGTGCGCCTCCACACACACACCCCGCCCCCATTACAGTCTCTCAAGTTTTTCTGTGCGCGTCACTCACATTCAGTGACCGAAGTGTGGCGCTTGTTCCTGCCTTGCGTATGTTGAGTGCATCTCTTCCACCCCCCCCGCCAACACGATATCTACTTCTGTGTTGCGCGTCATCACTCACATGCAATGATCGTGCGTGACGTGGTCGTAGAAGACGTTACCCCCCCGGTCGAACTCGTTCCGAGAGATGCCGCACACCACGCATCGGCTCTTGAGCTCGTCCGTAAGCGCCGCTTCCTCGTCTCTCAGCTGCGCGAAACTGGCGATGAGTCACATCATCACCGACATGACGGGCAGGAGAGAGGTATTTGAGAAAAAAATATTCTGCACACGCATATGGTGGTTTGCGCATATCTGAATCACGATCGAATGCTTCATGTGTACTTTGGCTGAAAGGTTGCTCATCCTTCATCGGATGGCGAAAACACTGCTCATGGTGAGAGAAGACACGGAGGGTTGCTACATGAGAATGTTTCGTCTGTGGAGCATTTATCGCTTTGGGGGTTACGCCGCAATAACGTTCAACGGGATACACGCCACAAACAATCTAAAACAATAGGGTGATCGCCTGCCCATCCAAGGGCACAAGGAGGGGAAGTAGGCACGTGTACTCGTGGAGTGACGCACACCGCAGCCGTTAACTCTTGGGTCTCATACGTAGCACCCCGACAAGGCCGGATCGATGGGTATTCGCCGACAGAGGTCTCCTAACGCGAGCCGCCGTCATGTTCTCGCTTCTAGTAACCATGAACAGCTTTGCGAACCCATGAACTGCTTTGTGAACTGGAAAGTCGTCAACTTGCGCGTGATCTCGTGCACGTGCATGCAAGGAGGGTGGGGGGCAAGTGGTACTCGATTCCTGGTAGTAGTGGTGTTTAGGAGGGTATGGTGGGTACACACTAAACTAGAACCCCACCCAGCAGTAGCACAAACCCTTTCGAGGCAGAGGCAGGAAGTAACACTGCTCGGTAGCTTGTCTGCCGCCATGGAACGATTCGATCCCAGCAGCAAGCCAAAGGGCCGCTGCAACAGCTTTGCGTTGCAATGACAGGAGGAACGTGAAACAGGTACCAACACTTCGGAACATGGCGGGAGAGAAAAGGAGCGCACACTTTCCGTCGAATTTCTGGGCGGGGTGTACAAACCGACTCCACCACAATGCAACCAAACGAATACTGGAAGGATCGCGCGGGCTGGCTGACTGAAACAACACCCTGGGGATCGCCTCCCGTTCGTGTTAACGAAACAAAGCATGCCTCTCTGTTTTGAATTCCGGTCCCTGCCGAAAATCCGAAATCTCCGAAGCAATCCGAAGTAAATCTCAGCTTACAAACCAAAGTGCAAGTCGTAGCTGTGCTTCTCTCTCTCTGTCTCTCTCTGTCTCTCTCTCTCTCTCTCTCTCTCTCTCTCTCTCTCTCTCTCTCTCTCTCTCTCTCACACACACACACACACACATACACCAACAGACGAAATGCGAACTACCTTTCAGTTGTCTAGTTTTTAGATCCAACTGCAATATCTCTCGCGGAAGCGCACGCAGATTGGAACCAGAAATAGGGAGAGATCAATAGTTTACCTGTCCAAGATGACGCCGGAGACCATGTTCAGCAGCAGCAGAGGCACCAATACCCAGTACGCCACATCGTACAAGAAGCGCCGGACGCGATGCTGTGTTTGACCAGGCCAGCAAAAGTCATTTGGGTGTTGGCATCAATCCAGGAAGGATTGCAGGGCACATAGTGTGCAGATTATCGGTGAGGGAGTGGAAAGGGGCGTGTATTCATAGCCGTGCATGCCGTCGTCATGAGACCAGTGACCTCGCATCCCCACAAAGCCGTAGCGGGGGGCAGGCGCTCATGCGGAGTGTCTCCGAACGCCTACCTGAGCTTGGTTGAGTTTCGTGCGCAGCAGAAGATACGGGCGGGGAGAGCTACTCATAGACTACTCATAGACAAGGCACGGGAAGAAAAGACACGAAGGTCAATTCATCATTCAGGGAAAGGGTGACAAACGGCGACCGCGCTTGCCAGATGTTTATTTTTCACGACGTGCTTCCTGGAGAAAGCAAAAAACAACACGAGACCAGAGCGCACATAACGAATTTTGGCGTGCGTAGATACCGTGTGCGAAGCGGTCGGATTATCAAGCAGCGGGCACCGTCAAGTTTTCACGTGACCGCAACAAACAAACTCTTTGTTGAGACGAGGACGAGAGCGTGGTGCGGGTCGTCCCTGTCCGAGCGTGTCGGCAAAGACGGTGAACACCCCGACGCATGTCGCATTTCGCCGGACGCCGAGACCGTAGGCGAAGTGGTGTGGTTGTCAACCAGAGGGCAAGGATGAAGTTTTCACGCGACCAAAGCAGCAAGACCACGCCTACAGACAGCGTGATGCACTTCGTTCCTGTCCGATCGTGTTGGGGCAACACGGTGAACACCCCGAAAAGGCGTCACGGAGGGCTTCTCGGCGAACGAACACTTCAAGGTACAACCCGATCCCAATGTTCTTACCCCGGGTTCGTCTTGGTCAGTCATGAGTAAAAGGTAAGTCCCCAGGTCTCCTCGCAGGGCGTACTGGAACAGCGTGATGGAACACTGGCAGGTGCCAAAAAAAAGTCACGGCACAACAAGAGCAACGGGTGTATCAAAACACCAAACAGCAAAAAAGGAAACGAACAAGGAAGACTCGGCAGCTTCGGCAGCGAATCGGCAGCGAATCGGCAGCGAATCGAAACCACGCTATGCAGCAATGCGTGGCGGAGGAGGACGAGGCAATGAACCCACACACACTCACACACACCAGGGCAAAAAGCTCCTGCAGCGATCTTGTCCCATAATCAGAGCAAAGCCATTTAAACAAAAGAGGATTGAACCGTGGAAGACACTGCATCGAATCGTAGATGGAAGGGGCGTTCTTCTGCGGGGACAGAATGAGGGTCAATCAAGGTCGGGTAGTACTGATCTGCACCTATCGCGGATATCCGTTGGCATTGGCCCTCGCATCTCTTTACACTGCAGAGCTTGGGTGTACCACGTCGGGGATTCTGCCGCCGAATAGGCGGGGGAACGGGTCGTGCACCGACCGCAACGGCACAGCTTGTGATGTGTTCATGCTGCTTGCTCGGCAAAGTCGCCTGCCTGTAGGAGGCCCTGTACTCCACCAATGCCCCTTTTGCGAAGCGGGCGGCCTTCGGCGCAGGAGCAGGACAGGGGCAGGCAAACAAGCATGCGCTCACGCATGTGCACACGTGCAGCAACACGCAACCACACGACCAACAGTTGGGGGGCCCGCATTGAAGAACCTCTTATTTTGGTCGAGGATCGGTTTCTTCCTAAGGGGTATCCCCATGCCCACGATGTCAGTTGTAGTGTAGTGTACGCTTTTTCACTTGAGCACCGGTTCTTAAGGTCGAGTCCTTGTATATTGGAAATTCCGGAGGCTGAAGTTCTTGGGTACCAGGTTCTTGCGTGCGGGCCGGGTCTGCAAAACAAAACGGTCGAGAACGCGAAGCACACCTCGCCAAGAGTGCTACACCCGCTGAAGCCTTCCGCACTGTCGTCGTCCCCCACCGCCTCGACAGCACTCGCTAGAGCGAAGTCTTCCTCGAACCAGGCCGTCCCCACGGCCGCGAAGATGAACAGCACCACCACCACCAGCATCGCCGTCTGCCAAAGCATCGCCGAGTTTTGGGACACCGCTCGCAGAACCCTGGGTACACAAGCAAGACACCAGGGGAAGAGGCGTGAGTGAGCGACGGGAGGAGAGGGGTGGGGATGGGGGACAGGGAAGGGATCGCGACGCGGGGGGGGGGGGGGGGCTACACCNATGGCGCGGTAAACCAAGAACCAGATGCGGCACAACCGAAACGTTCCTCTTCCGAGAAGAGAAAAAAATAATACAAAACAGCATTTTCGCGGGAACGCGCGCGCATGTAGCGAGGTCGGATCCCAAGAAACACAAGGGAAAAACCAGGGAGGAACCTAAACACGCCGCATGCCCACCTGTGCATGGCCCTATAGCGCACGGACACGTCCAGCAGGCAGAAGGCGTAGCAGGCGCTACGCCCCTTGAACTCAAACCTCAGGGACAGGATGAACCCAACAAGGGACACGAGGACGTACAGCACGTTCCACTTCGACGAGCTGAGCATGACCGCCATCCGGGTCAAGCGGTCCACACGGCCCACCTGGCCATGACATTGATGTCATTTGGCGTGTAGTTGCTTTTCATGTTTTCAGGGTGTTGTTGTTCATAATGTCTTTTTGTTGCGTTGTTGCTTTGATTGTTGCCTTGGTTGTCATTGTCGTAAGCGAGCGTGACCCGAACAAAGGGCTTGCGCGATATGAGGGGCACAGAGAACGTTTTCCCCCGCCTACAAATCGTCAAGAAGGGGGTAGAGCAGAAAAGCAGAAGAGCAAAGCTCACTCCCCTCTCGTTTCCTCCCAACGAAGCGCAAGCCGTCGTCGTGCAGAAAGGGTTGTTCCGATGGCAAAGTATAGAAACGATGCGTACTTATATATAATTCATCGTTGCCTCTTGCACTCACCTCCTTCCCGCGACCGCCCACGCCTCGACCCCCGCCCCCGCCACCACCGCCCCCCCACGCGCGCATCTGCGCATCCTCCCTGTCCTCGCTGTCGTTGCCTCTGCTGCTGCTGTCGTACGAAGACATGCTCCCCCCGCCGCTTCCCCACCCTCCTCCTCCCCAGCTGCCGTTGGAGTCGTAGGAGTCCTGGCTGTACTCCTTGGCGAGCCTCAATATCCGGTGGTGTACGCCGCGCCGAAGCCCGGGGGCGTTCGTGCCTTCTCCGCCCCCTGCTAATCCCCTTATATCCGCGAAGCCTCCGCCGCGTTGGCTGAGGGGGGCCGCCACGCCGACCGGGTCGGTCACATCGTGGGACGGAGACGGCGAAAGCACCAGCGGCGTCGCGGCTGAATTCACCCCCGCGGAGCTCGTCGAGATCTGCTGCTTGTCGCCGCGAGCGGCTTGGCCTGAGACGTGCGGCCGGCAGGAGGGGAGAGGAACGGGGAGAAGGTAACTGTTGTTGCAACAGCAGACATAATTTACTCTTACGTTCTTTCGTACAACTAGGAGAGGATGGCTTAGATCACCCCCTCAGGAAAAACATCTAGGAGTGGGACACCCATGTCCCTCAACTTGCCGGTCGAGGTGCACAATCGACGAATGGAGAAAGTGCCTCTTCTCAGACCTCAGCAGTAGTCGTGCGGGATGGATTCGACGGGAAAACGGGCAGACTGAACTACAGTAGTCCCCTGGGGCTACTCTGTCGATGCCTCTTTGTATTTCCCGCTGACCCCATATCCCATTAAGGCCGAGCGGGGCAGCAGCGAGCACAGCAGCACACAAGCACTTGCACGATTCTACGGCGGGGAGCGAATTAAATAATCTTGCAGAAACGGAGTGGGCGAGTAACATCCTGGGAAACCGGGGGGAACGAGGGGAGTGGGGGGATTTAATTGACCTGGAGTCAAGGCGATGTTCTAGACTTGATCTTTTGCTGCGATCGTCGATACAGTTAGTCCCCCCCTTCTTGCACCTCGCGACACGACGATTCGCCGTCCCATGTCGCAGAGTCCCAGCCTTCAGCAAGCGGCGCGAAACCTAGGATCAGCAGGCAACACCAACTACACCACCCACCACAACAAAAACAGAAAGCAAGCACCCACGAACCTCGGGGCGAGACGTCCTCGCCGCCTCGCTGGGGGCCCAGTCTTAGCACGCGCCGGAGCATCGCGAGGTCCGGGAGGATCTGCTCGTAGAGCCACTTCTGCTGGCGGTTGTACATGAAGGCTACCAGGCGAAAGCACGAGATCACCAAGTGCGCGCCCCCTAACACCGTGCCCGCCCTGTGTGTATTCGGCAAATATTGAGGCGTGTGTCACGTACCATACATGGGCGGGGAGCAGCACGTTTCGATACATATCACATCGAGGCCATTGTACGGAGACCAATCGCGGGGGGAAGGCGGGAGGAACACACAGACGGATGGGTCGGCACGAAAGTGGTAGGAGCGTTGGAGAGAGGGTATCGAAGGAGCGCTTCCGGTTGCTGAGCACAATACGCCCGGTGTGGAAACGACAAGAGCGAACAAGACCGTCGGATTGCCGGCTGTGGTGGAAATAGAACATCGAGAAAACACAAAAAGTTAGGCAAACAATGAAAGGAAGCGTGCCAAAAGGGTGAAAGGCATCTATCTGTACCCCTGGAGTGGGAGCGCTCCCCAAAGAGTGGGCGCAGTGGTCGATCGACATGTTGCAGGCAATCCACACAGAGTGAGGCCCCGCTCGCCCCCTTTTTGGAGGATGGGGAAAGGAAAACAATGAAAACAATGTGGTGTATGCGTGGTCAACCAATCACCACAGGACAAATACGAACGTCCGAAAACATTCTCAATGCGGTCGGAGGGTCACGTCCACAGTGTCCACAGTGGACGATAATGAGGAGAGCGAGCCAGAAGCCAGAGGCGATAGGCATGCAGGCACACCTGCTGCCACGCGAGAAGGCAAGTCTTCCCGCAAGAAAAGAAAAGGCAAGCGCGGCAGTATTTATCGTAGAACGAATATATATATATATATACCGGAATATCATAAGCGGCCTCCCTCCTGTGTGACCCCGCCTGATGCGTCCAGTACGATGCCGAACGGAGTAAAGTGAAGTCCAGAAGCGATGGGAAGCTAAAACCCATCTACACACACGAAATTGTGGGCCGGATGGCGTGCTCTGTCGTGCCAGCGATCCCATAACCTCGCTCGAATTGCTGGCACGGCCGCATGGAATGGGCTAAAGTACATCTTGGTGACGTGCAGGAATACCACGCCTACGAGGCAAAATGATCATGACTTTACCGCGTTTACAATTCAATCTTTCTCTTTCTCTCTCTAGCGTGTTGTGGTTTCCCTGATCCCCTAGAATAGGCACGAGCGTAATGACATTCTAGTACCGATGTTGCAGGGGTGACACATTGTAGGAGATGCGTGGTTAAGTTGCTTCGCCTCTAATTCATATTAAACTGTCTCTCTCCCTCAACGTGTGTGTCTGTTTCCCTCTGTGCGTCTATCTCTCTCCCTCTGTCTCGAGCCCTAACTTACAAGTAGACGCGATCCCCTTCCTTCTCGCTCTCCCCCGAGGCGGCGATGTCGGAGAGATTGATCGCCAGCGCCAGCAGGAACGTCAGGGCGCTCCACATCTCCTCTTTCCCCGTCACGACGTGCAGCGAGGAGGCTTGGAGCCTGATCGGCGTAATTGCGGGGGCGTTGGTGGGGTTGGCTGATGGAAACATGAAATATACGAAAACCAGAAGCTCACACGAGAGGGGCGGGAGAGATGAAACAGGCAGAGAAAAAGGGTAGGACGTGCAAGCATGGAACCGAGAAACCAGAGGCCAACAAGACAAATGGGAGACATGGTGGCGTATGCACGTGTTTGAGACACATGTTACGTGTTGAACATGTTGAGAGCTTCACATACACCAGCACACGCACAGACACAACTTTTTCGGGGAATACTTGTTCTCCTCATGACCTGCTGTAATGCTGTAACCTACAACACGTACAAAATCAGCAGCCTCACGTGTGCAGGTAGGCCATCTGGCTCAGCATACCCTCTCCCTGCTGGTAAAACTTGAGGAGTTTCCAGCCCGGAGATGACGTCGCGCGAGCGCAGCGCTTCTTCATTAGCTCCCTGAACGAAGCATCGGATGCGATCGAAGGAGATGGCAATTGTTGCAACAGCGCAAAAAAACACCAAGCAAGAGACCCATAGGGAGGGAAGGGGAAAGAAGGGGCGTCGAGAAAAGGTGGGGTAGACGGGTTGGGGGACGCGAGACGGCGGGAGGGGTGGGTGGGTGGGGGCGTACTCATTTGTTGCTTGCCGTAGTCATTTGACCATTGACCACGCGTCCCTTTCGAGACGGAGCACCGTTCCTACCCCTACTAGAGACACCACCAAAATTTGGGAGCTCTTTACGTTTCTGCCACAAACTACATAAAATTTCTTGCACATCTTATCCCCGTCCTCTACGGTCTCTTGTGCCCACCATCTATCCCCAATTACCGCGATCGTTTTTTCGCTGTTGTCTAATTTACCAAACTTGTCCATGTCACACCCTCTCTGTCTCATGTCCTCCTCGAGATCCTCTCGTTCCTTCCTGTACAACTCACACTCCCCAACTATGTGGGGTCTACTCTCCTCCGATTTGCCACATGGACATGTCTGTCTATCCTCCTCTTCCTCTCTCCTACGGCTGCTGTACCTCTTCCTCCGTTCTGGCAAGTCCAGGTCGCCTACTCGAAATTGCAACTTCAGTTTTTTTGCGTAGTCCATGGAGCCGTCCAAGTAACTCTTCATCCCTATCCCTTCTTTCAACTTCCCGTATGTCTCCAAGTGGTCTTCGCTTCGTACCTTCTTCGGAAGGGTTGCCTCCTCCCTACT